>JANAVB010038419.1:9759782-9884592 GCA_029216955.1 Iris pallida
CTAGGCAAACTCCAAGTAAGGGTGCAGGGTTCCTCATCATCCTCTGTAAAATTTTCAACAGGTCCAGTCAGGACGGGAGCGAGCACAAAATATCTCACGCAGTTCATATCATGTTAGAAAATATAAAGCATGCAATAGAGTAAGGTACATAAAACGCTGAAAGAAGAATGTATATGAAAATAGCAGAGATTTGATAATAGAAAATATCTATATATGATAAGTAAGAACTGTAAGCAACATGTGATTTAGAGCACAATATGGTTATGTAAACGGGTTAGGTTATACAATAAAATGGGACTCCTTTGTACGTGGGTGTACAATGGACATATACAATTTCTTATACAATAGGATTGATCACATAACCAATTTTACTCTCCCTCCCCAATCAATACACAAGGATCCAATTCAGTTACGTTACATTATACAATGGCTTATACAATAGCTTATACAATGGCTTGTACAATTGCTTGTACAATGGCTCAATGTGATAATGAGAGTACAATATGCACAATGAGTGTACAATTATAAGGGTATTCAATAAATACAATATGTAAGTAAAACGTACATCACAATATGTATTTAGTGAATACAAGGAGATAACATCTCAGAAGAAGATCCGTATAGTACCAATCCGTGATAACAACGTGTCAGCATCAAGTACAGTAATCTAGAGCAAGAATGTAAATCCAGACAAGTATGAAACGGTCAGAGAATGTACTCGTCTCGTATCTGAATGTCTGAAGTAAATGTACTGTCCGAGATGAGGTACCTGACTCCTAGTTAGAGCAACACAAGTCAAGATGTATACAGGGGATGATAATAGTAATCTATAATGCATCTGTATGCTGTCTAGGTCAAACTAGACTAAAGTCAATACTTGGTCAACTGTAGTCAACCACACTAGTCAACTAGGTCAAGTCCTAGCCCAAACAAGTCTAATAAGTCTCACTAGGCCTAACCAAGCCTAGGCTAGCAGTCACACACCAATCACAAGGCTATACAAGCCAACACAAGTCACACATCAAGATACATCACTATCATGCATATTCAATATTATATATATATATATATATATATTTTATATATATATATATATATATATATATATATATATATATATATATATATATATATATATATATATATATATATATAAGAGAAAAGAACTAACATGTAAAGCTATGTGTGTGTGTGTGTGAACATAGAGGTGTATATGAAAAGAGAAATCAACACTAGTTATGAGTTTACACTATACATGGCACAAAGCTAGCCCATCTACATTACACATGTATTATACTTAACATGCATGGCTAAAAGTATACATCTATATACATTAGAGTAGAGACTATTTAAGTTATAACTAACATGCATCTATACTTTACATAAATCTATATATATTATAGCAATCATTTAGAGAAGGGTTACATGACATGGTGGTTGATATAGAGTGGGGTGTCCTTGTGCAGAGGGTGAAGTTCATTCTCAGTTTAGTTCCACATTTATATATAAACTAAATTGAGCTATCCTATAAATTGGTGTAACTAACCACATAATGAACCATGTTATCTAAAATCTGCCATTAAGCCAACATCCCATATGCATACAGCTCATGCATTGTCTAATACTGAAATTAACTAACATTTCGAATTAAGGGGTTGAAGGTTTACATTACATTCATAGACATTCCACTATATTGAAAACTAAAATTGGCTTGGCAATAGGAGAAGGAAGATATATATGCTTACATGGACAGTTCAGTGTTCGAACAACCTAAAATGAACTAACATTCAATCTAAATATCAGCTATGCATTGGTTCTATGTCTACATATGAAATCTGATATTGCATTTACAATATTTATACATTATGCATTCATATCTATCATTACATATATACCTTGCATTTATATCTAGCATTCATTATATACTTTCATGCATGCATTATATATCATTCTTTCATTCATGCATTTATGCATTGCTTACATATATTACATTAATTGTATTCCTACATGCTTGCATTCAATCATATATATACATTAATATAAATAGGATATATATCATATATATATCATTTTATTCATCTAACATATCATGCATTACATACTCTATATTCATTTAATATCCATACTATATAGGCTCATAGGTTACACAAAATGCATATATCGTATAGTCACTCTTTTACTTAAAACCAATACTGTATCAATTGGGCATTCACTAAATTTTAGGATTAAAGTATGTTGTAGTACTTCGTGTTAGCTTTCCGAAACTTCAAACTGATCACATTTTCGTGTCCGGAAGCTCCATGAATCGCGAAAATACCGAAACGCGTTCGTCTTTCATACAGCTGACACTCAAATAATTCTACAGAAAGTTATAGAAATAATTTGGCTTATTAAAATTTATATTTGGAAAGCTAACTTCGATACGGTTCTTTCAAAAAAACGGGAGATAAATTGGAGTTTTAAGCTAAAAGTTATGACATTTCTAAGTTGCTATTGCTACTAAAAACGTGGATAAAAATTATGACAAATTTGGGTAGTTTGAGACAAAAGAACACAAGTATATAACATAATATATCAAGAACTCATTCTCTACACTAATATATACATGAGACACTATAGAACACATCTCCAATACAAAAATATAAGATTAAACATGTAATAATTCATTCATATATAACAACAACACATAGTGTATCCAAATTTGGGGTTTTCCCATGTGGACACAACCACAACACAAAGAACACTCCTATGACCTCCAAATGGACACGAAATGGACACAAATAGAGATACAACCATGGGGGTCATTCCTATGGGTTCAAAATAGACCTATATGCATGAGATAATGAAAAGAAGAAGGGATTTATACCTCTCGGTAGATCGAATCGAAGAAAAGCCTTTCCGGAGCGACACCGACACGTAGAGATTCCAAAAGGACACGAACGAGCTCCGAATCCTCCCAAACTTGGGTAGCTTCCTCCTTGGCTAGAATGGAGAAGGAAAGAAGAAGTTTGGTGGCGAAATAGAAGGATTTAGTGGAAAAATTGCTAGGGATTGCTCTCTAAAAATTTGGGGAAGAACAAGAGAGAGAGTGTGGATGAGAATAATGAAATGAACTTGAGCCTATCCTCTCCCAAAGTGGCTGGCCATATGGGGCTATTTGTCCTATTATGGTAAGGTCCAAAATGCCCCCACTAACCTATTCTATTAGTATTAGAAAATGGCTAATTGGTTGGGGCTAAATTAGTCATTCTAAAGTCTCTAATCACACTAACCTTATCCATAATAATTAGTTTAACCTCTAACTAAAATATTTCTATCATGTGGGCCATGGCTAACTAATGTGTGGGTCCACTAAAGTCAACACTACCCTCGGGTCCCCGTTTCAAGTCGGATTGAGCTGAAATTCGAACCCGACTCAAATAACCCCAAAACAATATCATAAATAATAAAATAAATTTCAAAAAAAAATTTCAAAAATATAAAATGACAAAAATACTCTTGTTCCTGAAAACTGGGGGTGACAAATTCCTCGAAATTAAAACCAAACAATATTAAAATGTCAAAATCACAAGTCATAATTTTAAATAGTTTAAAAATGATTAAAAAATCACCAAAAATCATAATATGAAATAATTATCAATAAATAATAATTATAATTATAAAATTTCAAAATTACCCTCATCTGGAAAATTGGGTGTTACAGTTATTGTACCAAGCATGCCTGCAATTAGGAACTTAAGGTAATTAGACAACATTAGGAATGACGCTTAGAACACCTAGAGAAATACTAGGATTGCAACATAGAAAATACATCACATGCTTGCTATTATAATTAGATTTTTTTGTCTATAATTGTTTACTTTAAAGAGTCCTTATAAGTATTTTTTATTGTAATTAGATGGTGTTCACCCGTTCATCACAGTATGCCACACCTGAGAATGGCACACTCCCTATCCAGTCAGCTGATCAGTTGACCGATACACCTCTACCCCCACCCACCATATTCCTCTACTCCACAAATCCATAAACCTAGATGCCTCCACCACCTTCCACATCACAGTTCCAGCAGGATTCGATACTCCCACCACTACCTATTACTATACCTACCCAGGCTTCCGTCACACTCGACGGGAACCAACTGCTTACTCTGATCCAGGGGTTCCTAACACTACACCAAAATAGACATTTTGTAACACTTTTTTTATCAATTTGTAACAGTTAATATCGTTACTGACTTGCAACAGTAATTACCGTGACAATAAAACAAAAATTGTTACTAAAATATTTTCTCTCTTTTTCTCTCATAAGTTTTCATTTTTTATTGTTTCCCTCCACAATTTTTCCCTTTCCCTCCTCTCATCTGTCTCTAAACCCTATATCTCTCTTTCCCTCTCTCCAAGATTAAATCGGAGCGGAGCATCGATCTCAAGTTCGAGAGAGAGAGAGAGAGAGAGTGTTTCATGAGTCGAGATCTATAGATCTGATGAGTTAGGAGTGTTCGGACATGTCGATGAGCCCCGCGGCGATGAAGACGTCGGAGTCCCAGCCGGTGCGTACGGCCATCTCATGGACGTCCATGCCTGTGTCGATGGCAGAGAGGGCGGAGCAGGCCTTGAGGACGAAGGGGAAGGTAAAGTTGTCGGACAGGAGGCCGAGGTCGAGAAGGCGGTGGTACAGGGCGATGGCGTTGTGGTGGTAGTGGTGGTCGTGGTGTTTGGGATTTGTTCGAACAGTTGGCGTGCGGAGAGGTAGAGGTGGTGGTGGTGGCTGTTGTCGGCGGCTACGGTATAGAGGTTGACTAGCTTTGTTGCAAGGTGGACGTCGGTGCCGAGGCCAGAGAGGAGGAGGCGGGCGTGGAGCTGCTTGGCGGGGGCGACGGACTTTCGAAAGACGAAGGATTTTGAGGAGAGAGAAGTAGCGGTAGTAGAGTTCATGAGGAGTGGTAAAGGAAAAAGACAAAAGTATAGGATTTGTTGAGGTGTTGCAGGAGTGACGAATTTGAGGTAAAGAGGAAGTGGATTGTTGATTCTTTGGAAGTTTTTCTTAATGCGGGGAACATTGTATACAAGTTGAACGACAGTAAGGACGGTGATATAAAAACAAATCGACTCATGAAACACTAGCGCGAGCTGCGGTGGCGACGCCTTGAAGAGCTATGTCGATTTCCAGACCACCAAGTTCCCTTGCTTGGAGGATCGCCAGATAGACTCATGGTGAGACCATTTTTTCCTTCGATCCACTAGATCTTACCATTGACTGCAATTTTAGAGGGACCTATAGATTTCGATTTCGAGCTAGGTTTTTAATTGTGGGTTTTATATTTGTTTGGAGGATTTTTGCTGTCACTTTATAATGCTTGTGGGATTAGGTATTGGAAGGTTTGTGAGTTTTCAAGTGCTAATAATTCAGATGCTGATCTTCGAGGCACAGATTTATCCGTGGCAAACTTTACAAAGGTACTTTTTTGTTTAACATCATCTAATCTGTATCATGTGAAAATTGTTTTTCACATTTCCTAGGGACTTGCACATGTATATTTTTCCTATAAATATATTTTTGCATTGTTATGCTTTTGTTCTTTACCATTTCATATATGACAATACAACATCATTTTTTATATTTGTAAATGCAGTAGAAATTGCAAAGATTAGTTTCAACCTGGGTTGCATACACATGGGATTGATTTGCGTAGGGACAAAATATTGGTAGTTGTAGAAAACTTAGATATGGGTACAATATGGATACACTTGTACACATGAAAACATGTCTATAAACATATTTTATTCATTAGACTTCAATAATATCTATAATTGCATGTTTCAGATAGTACTAGGTGTAGGCCTCAAAAATGAAGTCACGCTGAGTTAATACAGCCTATCAGAACAATATCTAAAATACACGCTGAGTTCTATCAGACCATTTCCTCAAATATACGCAGAGTTTAAATGGTACACAGAGACAGCTC
This sequence comes from Iris pallida, assembly GCA_029216955.1. NCBI lineage: Eukaryota > Viridiplantae > Streptophyta > Magnoliopsida > Asparagales > Iridaceae > Iris > Iris pallida. Next base: position 9,765,748 of record JANAVB010038419.1, read on the forward strand.
ATCATTTGTCAGAGTGTCATTATGACTGACAGTACGACAGTCAAAGAATGTCTCCTCGTATGCCACGTATGTACGGGACTCGAGAGATCTCAGCCGACTGTTGCATGACTTTCGAAATCTTCTTCAACAAGATTCAGTCTTCATCAAGTTGGCCTACCAAAAAGACCTTATTGTCATTTAATGTGACTGACAAGGCAATCTATGTCAGAGATTTTGTGCCAGTCGAGGCACGTCGAATCAAGACAGCTGGCCGTTCTGACTCAAGTCTGCGTGTATTTTGAACTTCTATGTTCCTTCCTCAAGTTTGCGTGAATTTTGAGCTTTCTGTCTCAAGTTGGCGTGTATTCTGAAGCTTTCTGCCTCAAGTTGGCGTGTATTCTGAAGCTTTCTGCCTCAAGTTGGCGTGTATTCTGAAGCCTTCTGCCCCAAGTCTGCGTGGATTTCATCCTCAACCAGTTGGCGTGGATTTCATCTCAAATTATCAGATTGGAGTACGTGGCAGACATGCCACAAATCTCTCGTATGCGTGCTCAGTAACTTGCACACGACTCATGCACGATTGTCATGTGTCCAACAGTTACAAGCCACGTCCAGTAACTGCTCATTAACCTTGCGTATGATTGAGTCCTGCGTGATTATCAACTATGCATAGGTTATGAAAACAGTTATCTTTTTAGTTATTTTTGACTCTATAAATAGAGTTCTCTTCTCATTCATTGGACAGATATACAGAATATCTAAATTGCTATCGAATTTTTTAGAGCTTTTCTTCTTCGCATCGTCCAAGGGATAAAGCGATCGTCTTCTAGATCGGATTCCTAAAGTTGTATTTTCCCAGAATCAAAATAAATAAAGTAAATTTATTTATGGAAAACACTAGGTTCCAGAAAATTCAAGATAGGATTTATACAAAGAAATGTTACCTTTTTCATATGATGTCTCAAATATGTTGGGCACTATGAGCATGTAAAATTACTTTCAACTATGTTTTGGGTTCTCTAGATCTAGACATGGATGAACCATATCTGACATGAAGTGTCATGTCGGATACAGCCATATACGGATACACACTTTTGGAGGAGTATCTGTCAACATACTTTCAATCTTTGTAGCTCTAAATTCGCATGGTGTTTTTTGCTTTCTCAGAATCTTCCTCGCTTTTTTTTATATATACATATATTGGTTTGCCTTTTCATGATGCAATACAGTAGACCCTTAATATATAGCAAGGGAAGCATTATGTGTTTATTTTAAATTAGTCTTCTTTTGAGTTCTGCTACTTATATATAGTTCATGGGAAAATATAGCTCACAACTCCAGTAGGTAGCAATGAAGCTCTAGTTGGTAATTCATGGTATCCTGCGGCTTATTAGTATATTTGACACCTATATCTAGACATTAAAATCAATCATACTCAAATTTAAAGCATTAGGACAATCATTATTGGATTGTAAATTGAAACCAAGTGTCAGGAGTATGTATCCAGTATGTGCCCGACGAGATGTGACATGGATACCACCCGAATATTTGGAGTGAGCGTGCTTCCAAGTATATAAGTTACACGAGTACACAAATTCACGTGAATGAAGTACTATGAAATTTGTATTTTTGTACGGGTACTAACCGCCTCGATTAAGCAAGTTTCCTCTGATATGAATCAGCTTCTATATATAATTGAAATATTCAATAGAAACAAACATGCCCCTTCTTCCTATTTGATGTATTGTTCTGAACTTCTTTTTCACATCTTGGGGAGTTATCCGTTAGCTGTGTGTATTTCACTGTTGGATATATTTTTTTTTCCTTACTGTTAATTGATATGGAATTATGATAAAATAGAAATTCTTACCTAGAAATGTTAATAGTACACGTGCACCTCTAGTCTGATGATCTAACATTTATGATTTTCTTCAACTGGAGTTAAACCCTATCGAACAAATTTTACTATTGTCGATAACGATTATGTGAGCCTTTCACTGTTAACGTTGAACTTGGGTTGATGAATTCTGAGGTATTCTTAATTCTGTCTATCAAAATAGCCTCCTAATCAAAGTGAGGATATTGCTATTGGAAACTAGATGCATTGGTAACTTAATGAGTGATTTGTGTACTTTACAAGCATGAAAATCTTTGCACTTTCAATTTTCAAAGAAGTGTCTTCTGCAAAATGAAGCTCAATGTGGAAGTAAAGATGATTGTTTAGTCCTATAAGCAGAGATAGGCATTAGTTCTAAAAGGACAATTAAGTGTTGGACTTAGTTTTATGTTTGCAGGTAGTAAGGAGTGTGTAAATGGGTATTTGATGCAGGAAACTGCTGTGAAGATTGTAGCAGTATAAGCTTTGGTCTGATTAAAGAGAGCCATCTACTCTAGTGCACTGCTTTTCCAGCAGAGATGACTAACGAGGAGTTAAAGTTGATTCCTTCCATATGAGGGCCTTTTTATTCTGAGGAATAATATTGTTCTTAAGAATGGACAGTAATATGCCTGAGAATCACTATGGGACCAATGAAATCTAAACTTTTTTGGTTCGGTTACTTGTGTCTTTTCAGATGGAGTAAGAATATCTATGGAAGGTTCGAAGAAATGCAGGTTAGTACTATTGGACTAGCATTAGGATTTTTTTGTTAATCATTTTATGCAAGGCTAAATTATCCATTAGGAAATACATTAGTTGAAATGAGGCTTTTTTTATTTTTTGTACTCAAAAATAAGGAAAGGGGGCTTTTTTAACTCGGATCGGACGGTAGTTTATGTTTCACACACGATGTTGATATTGGTGTGACATAGTGTATCTCGACACGGAAACTGCACCAATTTTTTGATTGAATGTGCATCATAGAAAGAGCTGTTGCTTCAGTTAGCACGAGAACTACTATTCCATGTGTTGGAGTTCAATCCAGATCGATCTAGTCCATGTTGCAAGGAAACAGGACATAATACGGATCCAGCACCAGTTTTGGAGTATTATGTCATATTTTTGAGTGTCAGTGTTATGTCGGGCACATGTCTGTATATGACGCTTCACGGACACTACACCGAGTTTGAAGTGTCCATTCTTTCTGGGATTTAGTAGATAAGAGTGATATATCTGTTACCATTTCCAAATTTACTGACGGGTCTGTTGGAACTTGTCTCAAACAGAGGATTTTGAAATGGGAGTCTGGAAGAAAGGTCCAGCATGCCAACTATCTAAAGACACCCTAGGCCAAACAGGTAGCCTAGTTTGCCTCGACCTAAACCCTTACACAAGGTAAGAAATTCCCAATGTTCAAACTAAACGAAAAATAAAATAAAAAAGAATAACAATTTTGATCGCACAGCCCTTAGATGTTGATTCCTCTAATTGGCTAAGCGAGAACTCTGGAGGAAACCAAGATCAGTGACGCTTTGGCTCTTCGAATATCTCCTTTTTCTTTTCTTGGATATGCTTCCTGAGTTCTTGACAGGAAGGAGGCGACTACAAGAATCCCTCTTACCATTTTCTTCTTAGGAGTGATTTTCACGTTGGGGGGGAGAGGAAAAACTGTAGGCATTCTTTTTGTTTTATATGAAACAAGTTATATAATATATCTTTACTGCATATCTCAAATTATCTTTGTGGTTGAATTTTGGTTTAAAACATAAGCATGTTATATTTTCCACAGTTTAGGATGGAAAATGGATTCCATAAGGAAAATGGATTCTACCCTTAACTGATATCATCTTTCGCCCACTAGGGAAATATATATCCTTTTAGTCACTTGAACAATCATTTGATATGGCTAAGCAAACCGCCTTTTAATTTAATCACTTGAACAATCATTTTCTTTTCTCTTTTGTTGCAGTGGTGGTTATAACATTAAGGTTGAGGCGGGCTCCATGATAGAACCTAAGAAATTTGATATGGGAGGGCCACAGCAACTTGTTGGCTGCTGTTAGAAATTCAATTTTGAGGTTCTTCTGGGTATTTTTGAAGGATCAAATTTATGCACTCGCCTCTTCAAAGTCATAATAGCATTTTACCCGCATCATGAGTTTGGTACCGGCGCTCTCCTCTTCTTCTTCTGCAGAAGATGAAGGATGACTACTTTGAGAGCGTCGAGGTGTCCTTCTAAATGTTTGGATATTCTTCTAAATGGTTGGATAATCCTTCACAATAGTTGAAGTATCTACACAAAATTTATCTATATTACTAGTTAATTTTTTATTTCTTAATAATGCAGGAATTGCTGAAGTAAAGATGGATTGGCCTTTGAGACTCAAAATAACATTTGAAGCGGCAAGGGGCCAGGCATATCCATTCCAGCTCAGCCTTTTGACTACTGCTTTGAAGGTGGTTAAATACAGGTTCATGACAAACATATTGAAACTAATTTTTTCCCAGAAAAAATATCTTGTAATGGTTATAATAGTTACACATGTAGAAAATAGTAAGGAAATAACATATTTTTGTAACAATTTTAGTCATTGTTATGATGAAGGCAGACAAGCACTGGTTATTAAGCTTATGTTTTGTTTCTTCATTTTATTTCAGGTCGCCTCCCGCAAGGTAAATCACTTTTCCCCTGTTTCCTTTGTCCTTTCCAAATTTGCTTATTTGCATTAAGTGCTTGATGCAGTCATTGCCCATGCTAAACTAGTAATTATATCATTAAGAAAATAAAGAATAGTTACCAAATGATTCATACCTCAGTTTTTATTCACCTGACATGAGCTACACTCTTGTTGGATTGGATGTCCATGCGCATCACTTTGATATTGATATCCTTCATTTGAGCTTGGAAGACACCTTAAACAAACACCACTGTAAGTGCCTGTCAAATGACCTTTGTAGCAGCTCAGTGTCATTCCTGTAGTAATAGATTGTAGCTTTTTTTTGCTTTCTTAGCGTCGGTGGCATCTTTCAGCAATATACAATCTTTGAGGAATGTAATTATTAGGTCCTGTCAGCTTGGTTCTTGGTCAATTTGTATTCATATCTGGTTCTTTAACGCTAGGATGTAGCAGTTCTTCATGAAAACTCCTACCTTCCAACTTAACGATATTAGTTTTTGCCGGTTTGGCTAACTTATCGGCTTATTTGTTTTCAAATCTAGGTATCGTCATTATAATGAGACATGCAGTGGTTCTTGCTAAGTCTTTTGCTTGATATTCTTCTTGGATTTGTTTCACAACTATGTTTCCCAAAAGTATCCTACTACCTCTCTATTTCGTGTTGCGACTGATTGCAGTATATGAGAAGGGGTGCCAGCATCATCAGCGATATGTGAGTTCTTTCTTTGATGAAACCAAATATAAAATTTTCTCCAGTTATGAAGAATCAAAACTGAAATTTTGTTGTTTCTAAATCAGCGTAGAGATGTCTCGGCCATCCATAAAGCTCAAAGAGAAGAACATGAGCTTGTGGCACAACTTATAATTCAAATTCTCGTATGAATGGTGGCAGCTATTGAAACTGAGGCTTGCAATATTATGAATTGGGAAACTATATTGTAATGTTGTTGATTTACACATGACAGCTTGAACACTATTCGTTGTTGATTAGCTCTCCATTCTCTACTTTCTTAGACAATATAGGAATTATTTCTCTCATTGTTTATTTTTTATACAGTTAATTAACTTTTGTTAAATTTAAATATTATTGTTGAAGTGCAGTTTGATTATTTGTCATTAGTGTGAGTTCATCTGCAATGAAGAGATTGTAACAAAGTATTTTTTTTTCGGCTTTGGTTTCACCACTCTGTTCTTTTAAATATGTTTGATTAGATTGATTGAAAGATATTGTTGCTTAGAATGTGATTTATTTACTTGTATTAATTACTTGTCATTAGGAAGCTAGCATGTATCTTCAAATTATTATTTTTTTCTAAAAAAATGTTTGTGTAACGGTTATAACCGTTACAAAAGTGAAAAGTAGTAACAGAAAAATGCATTTTTGTAACGGTTATAACTGTTACATAGGTAAATTTTGTCACGGTTATAACCGTGACAAAAACCGTCACAAAATTTATTTTCGTCACGGTAATAACCGTGACTAAAACCGTGACAAAAATTTGTCACGCCTAATTTGTCACAGTTATTACCGTGACGAAAATTATTTGCCACGGTAATAACCGTTGGCAATTGCCTATTTTGGTGTAGTGTAATGACCCATCAGGAGCAGACCACCCTACTCCGCCAGAGCATGGAGCGTTCTGAGGAACGTACCGTGGTCCCACCACCAGTAGAGCTACGGCAGAGAGCAGGGACAATCAAGGACTTCATGGGTCTGAATCCCAAGGAGTTCTTAGGGACTGAGGGCATAGTTGTAGCAAATGACTGGCTAGACTCGGTAGAGAGGAAGCTCCTTGGAGTTAGGATGCCGGATGACCTCCAGGTCGAGGCAGCAGGATTTCTGCTGACAGACTTGGCAGGAGTTTGGTTCCAAAATGAGCCGCTATTCGCTAGAGGGAGGGCTACTTGGGATCAGTTCAAGACCCAGTTCAAGAAGAAATTCTTCTCGACCACCGCTAGGTAGACATGGGGCTACGATTCCAGAACATCCAGCAGAGGAACCGTTCTGTTGACGAGTATGCGGCAGAGTTCAGTCGCCTGAGCCGTTTCGCTCTTAGTCTAGTTGCAGACCCTGAGGAGATGACACGTAGGTTTTGCCATGGTCTAGTTCCAGACATTGGCATTCTTATAGTGGCGAACGGTACGACTGACTACTACCAGAGCATAGAGTTGGCCGGGAATATAGAGGAGAGTCTTCAGTCTTGCAAGAGGCTGGCTTTTGTACACCCCGAGGGACCGTCCAAGCGTCAGGCTTTCCAGCAGAGAGCACCGATACCGTACCAGCAGACTTATCGTCCCCCTACACCATATCACCCGACCCCGCCAGTTAGAGTCCCGGGACCCCGGCAGCAGCAGAAGGGAGCTATGTGTTCTTTCTGCGGAAGACCAGGGCATGATTACTCTATATGCAGAAAGAGGTTGAAGCAGTGCTTAGTTTGTGGGTCTGCCACCCATCAGATTCGGGAATGCCCAGTAGCCAAGGGACCTAGAGGGCCGCTCCCGACTTAGCAGCAGAGGTTTGGGCAACATCTGCAGCAGCAGAAGGGACCTCAGGGGAAGACTTATAGTCTAGCTCTTGAGCCGGAGCCGGTTTCGGAGCCAGATTATTTGGCTGACGTCATCACAGGTCATGTTTATTTGCATATTTTTTTTAGCTCTATACGCTTGTTTGATTCTGGTGCATCTCATAGCTTTCTGTCATTAGAGTTTATGCATAAACACCACTTAGTAGCTACACCTACCGAGGAGATTAGTAGAGTAATGACGGGAGGCGAACCAGTGCCCATTAGAGCTATCTATAGATGCTCTATTTTTATAACCGAGAGAGAGTTTAGGGGACGATTCTTTGTGATGCCACTCCCCGGTTATGATATCATATTGGGGATGGACTGGCTTAGCTATGCTCATGCAGCTATAGACTGTCATGAGGGTAGTATTTTGTTCAGTCCTCCAGGCACGGCACCATTCAGTGTCAGGAGGACAGGGCCGGAGATCAGCCTAGAGCCGAACTGTTGTGCGACAGTTGGGGAGTTAGCACCGCCACACCCTATCATTAGGGAGTTTATGGATGTATTCCCAGAGGATCTTCCAGGACTTCCGCCTGACAGAGATGTGGAGTTCACTATAGATTTAGTACCGGGTTCATCACCAGTATCCCGGGCTTGCTATAGAGTGAATCCCAAGGAGGCCTGTTTTCCATAAATAAATTCCTTTATTTATTGTGTATCTGGGAAAATTACAACTGTGGGAATCTGATCTAGAAGACGATCACTTTATCCCTTGGACTATGCGAAGAAGAAAAGCTCTCAAAATTTTGACAGTAGATAACTATGTATCCGTACAATGAATGAGAAAAAGAACTCTATTTATAGAGTCAAAAATAATAACTGAAAAGATAACTGTCTTCACAGCCTGTGCTTGGTTGAAAATCACGCAGGATTTAACATACGCAAGACTGTGAGCAGTTACTGGACGTGGCCTGTAACTGTTGGACACATGACAATTATGCATGAGTCATGTGCAAGTTACAAGACACGCAGGCGAGAGATCAGTTGCATGGCTTCCACGTACTCCAATTTGATGAAATCCACGCAGACTTGTTGAAGACGAAATCCACGCAGACTCGGGGTAGAAAGCTTCAAAATCTACGCAAACTTGGGGCAAGAAGCTTCAGAATCCATGCAGACTTGGTGAAGACGAAATCCACGCAGACTCGGGGTAGAAAGCTTCAAAATCCACGCAAACTTGGGGCAAGAAGCTTCAGAATCTACGCAGACTTTGATGAAGAAAACTTCAGAATCCATGCAGACTTGAGGAAGAAAACTTCAGAATACACGCAGATTTGGGATAGAACTGCCAGCTGTCTTGATTCAGCGTGCCTCGACTGACACAAAATCTCTGGTAGTGATTGCTTTTGTCAGTCACACTAAATGACAAGAAGCTCTTTTGGTACGCCAACTTGACGAAGGTTGAGTCTTGCTGAAGAAGATTTCGAAAATCACGCAATAGACGGCTGTGATCTCTCGAATTCTGTGCATACGTGGCATACGAAGAGACATTTTTCGACTGTTGTGCTGTCAGTCATAATTACTCTCTGACAAATGATGAGCTGTATCCCCAGCGTGATTTGTAAATATTGTCTGGATCAACTGAGCGTGACTTTTGACTCTGTCCTGATCAACTCAGCGTGACTGTCATTTTTAAAGGCCTACAAGACCCCCTTCAAAGTTTTCGAAAAATTGAAAAGACTTCAAAATTTTCGAAATACTTTGAAAATAAGATGATAAAATGAAATCAGTCACGCTGAGATGACTTCAAATTTTTCGGAAGTCGGAAAGACTTCGAAGTTCTTTGAGAATATCCAAATGAACTTATTAAATGTCATGATGACTCTTCATTTTCCGAGACTGATTACATCCAGTTTATGGTGGAATATGAACCGCCGGCGAGCTCTGTTATATAAACAGGGAGAGGATTCATTTAATCTTCATCTTACGTCAACATGACACCAAAGGAGAAAGCTGAGGAAGAAGCACGCAAGTTGGGCTTTTATTCCTATGGTGACCCCACTTTTGGGGGTGAAGAGCCAGAGCCCCTTGTCTTCGAACTCAAAGATGATCCCTTGCAACTAGCCAAGAATTTTTTGAGCTATTTTGGCTTGGATGGCTCGTCCTCTTCTGGTGGGTGCAGCCTCATAGAGCAGCTTGAAGTGTTTAAGGCTCTGTTGCACCGTCTGGGAGTTAGGAGCGTAGAAGAACTAGGCATTAAGCTCAGTCGCTCTGGAAAATAGAGCGTGTCTTTTGTGCTTTTGTTGCACTCTTTTTATTTTGTCTTTTGTAAGGCCATCAGTGCCTGTCTTGAAGAATGAAGTACAACTTCTGTGTTTAATCTGCGTGTATTAATGAAGAATATTAATTAGCACCCTTTGACTGTTTCTAATGCTGTGCTATCTTCCAAAGTACACGTGACACTCATTCCACGGTTTACGAGCGCTATTTATGCGGATCTTTTCCAAGAATAGACTTGTACTTTGCCCTTTAAATAGATAGAAGAGTTTCACAGATACTCATCTCCCATTCCTCTTCTCCTTCTCTGAGAATGAAATTTTTGAGAGATTTCACTCTCAAACAGGAAAGCAATGTTTTCTAATGTTCAACTTCTGCGCACTGTATCAAACATGAGTTTGCCAATCCTTAGCACCAAATTTGAAGGTAAGTCAATGTAATACGTGTACTATTTTTGCTGTTTGAAGATAAGCTTTTTGTTTCTGATTTGAACAATACACGCCTGTCTCTGTTTGATAAATGCACGCTGAATGATTTCTGTTGATACTTTCTGTAGAAACTTGGCTGAAAATTTTCTTCAGAACTGGCATTAGGGATGTGGATGCTGTGGAGAATATCCTGCTGACATCTACATCAGGAAGCTCATACGCTTTTGACGCGTAAATCAGACAACTCAGAACTCTTCGTGGGATAGAAGGGTCTTCCTCAGATGGTAGGAAGAGCCTTTATACACGAGAGTTGGATGGTGGAGTCAACTCTACCCCGAGAAATCGGGTAGTAGAGTTCCTTTCACGGGAGAACTAGGAATTGTATCCCAAGGTTTGGATACATTCCTGTCTTCCTTGAGAGGTTACCCCCAATCCACCAGTTGTATTGGCAGCAACACATTTTCGTGTTGCCCTACTCTGTGGTTCTCCTCTCGTCTGAGAGATAAGACCAGAGTTTGATTCCTGCTGGACACCCAGGAATTGCCACAAACAACGAGATTGCCAGAGAAGATCCAAGAAGAAATAGATCTCAGTTGTACATAGAATAAAAATCCAAGATTTGTAATAGATTTCCATTATGATTTGTAAGAAAGTCTAAGAAAATGTAATAGACTTTTTGTGGTAAAATGAGAATGGAAATGATAATCCTTCTATACTCAACGATTTGTATTTGTGGATGAATTGTGGACATGATAGATAATGAAATCTTCTTTTCTGTTTTAGAGTATATGATATTATCAGAGGTATTATGGACGTGATAATATGTAGGACTCAAAAGAAAATAGATTGATTTATATGCAGAGGTCAAAAATGACAAATGAGCAAGTAGATTCAGAATTGATTCAGAGGTTATGAAAACATGATCAATAACGAATCCTCACTTTAATAAATTGATAGAAGATCATGAACGGACGAAATAAATGAACGGATGAATCGTCGGATGAACGCAATTAATTGATGGATGAACCGTCGGATGAACGTGACGTTTCATTATTTGTAGAACTTCTGCCTATAAATATAGCAGAAATTTGACAAGAACGAACACTTCTTCTTTCGAACATAAAAATATCGTCTGAAGAAGCATTCAAGAAAACTGGAATTGCCTCAAAAGTTCAGAAAGGCACTAAAGAACACCCTGCTGATCCAGTTCAATCGAAGAAGACGGAAGCAGGCGAAGGTTCGTCTGCACCCAAGCCACCAAGGGACATTCTGGATTTCCTGCTCGAACCAGGAAAGACTGAAGAAGAAGAAGCCATGAGGATGGCCGTTTGCAAGTTCCTCATGGGTTCTAGCAAGAAGGTTCTCGACTCTTTTGCTGATCACGTCTTCGAGAAGGACGGTAATGGCCCACATCCAAATGTAGAAAAGGATGATAGTGATCTTCTTTAATATCATGTATCATCATTCATGATAAAAATAAAATAAAAATTTTATTTTTAAACATGAAACTGTCTGATGATTACAAGCATTTACATTTATACATAGTACTTTTTAAGGAATTTGCCATTAATAGGCATCAAAACTTTTCGACCATCCAATTCTGAGAGTTGATAAGCTCCATTTGAGAAAACTTTGCTCACAATATAGGGTCCTTCCCACTTTGCGTCAAATTTGCCCTTGCTCATATGAGTCATAGTCATAGGACGTCTGACAGTTAGAACAAGTTCTCCTTTTTGATACGCCCGAATTCTGACTTTCTTATTAAAAGCTCTTGAAATTCTAGCTTGATAGAATTTAATATTCTGTTGAGCAGATAATCGCTTTTCATCCAGAGCTTCTAATTCTTGAAGTCGAAGACGATCATTATTTTCTGCAGTGAGTTCATTAGCGATTGCTATCCTTAAAGAAGGAATTTGAATCTCTAATGGAAGAACGGCTTCGCAACCATACACCAGAGAGAAGGGTGTACATTTAGTAGCATTACGAACTGTAGTGCGATAAGCCCACAAACATTCACCGAGCTTCTCACTCCAATTACGTTTGTTAGTAGAGACAAACTTCTTTAGGAGTTTGATGATGGTCTTGTTGAAAGCTTCTGCTAATCCGTTAGCTGCCGGATTATATGCGGTAGAAGCCACATTGTTGATCCGGTGATCGTCACAGAATCGAGTAAACTTCTGACTGACGAACTGTGGTCCGTTATCATGAATAATGCGTCGAGGAACACCAAATCTGTAGATGACGTGGTGCTTAATAAAGCAAATGACATTGGATGTCTTAACTTCAGACAAAGGAATGCCTTCGGCCCATTTGGAGAAGTAATCGGTTATTGCAAGAATAAACCGATGACCCTTGGATGACGGCGGATTGATCGGACCAATAATGTCCATGCCCCAAGCTTCGAAGGGCCATGATGCTGCCGTCGGATGTAGAAATTCCGAAGGTTGATGAATAAAATCCGCATGGATTTGACAGGCTTTACACTTCTTTGCGTATTCGATGGCGTCTGATACCAAAGTAGGCCAATAATAACCCATACGTCGAATACGGTCTTGAAGTTTTGGTCCAGGCTGATGTGCTCTACAAATTCCATCATGTGCTTCGCAAATGATTTGTTGAGCCTCGTCATCGGCAACACATCGGAGAAGTAAACCATCATAGGCTCGACGATATAAGGTCTTTGTTGTATGATTGTAATAGAATCTGAGTGATCGTCGTCTGATAGATGCTGCTTCATTCGGATCATCTGGAAGAATATCATACAATACAAAATCTAAGAAAGGAAGTCTCCAATCTTTATCCGTATTCTGATTCTCGGCCGAGTTACTGAAGATGAATTCCATACTGGAATCAGAAGAAGATGACATCGATTTACGACTGAATCCAAATCCTCTTGTTGTATTGACATCATGAGATGTTGATTCTTCAATGTCAACTGGAAGTCCTAGGGTCAGATTGTTTTCGAGATGAAATAATTCTCGATTGCGAACAACAATCATTTGTTGACGTCTGATTGGAATAGCCAACACCGCCGCAAGATTGGCAAGAGCATCAGCTTCTGTGTTACATGCTCGTCTAACATGTTCAATGAAGAATTCTTCAAACGAAGAAGCCATAGATATAGCCGATCTATGATAAGGAACCAAATCTTGATTGCGAACTTCATAAGTACCCATTATCTGATTGACAATGAGTTTAGAGTCTCCGTACGCTTCCAAATGTTGAATATTAAGATGTTTAGCGAGTTGAAGACCAATAAGCAATGCATTGTATTCAGCTACGTTGTTTGAACATGGCTGATCAAGAGAATAGGCTCTTTGGATAGCAAGACCTTCTGGCGATACAAGAACGATTCCAACTCCAGCGACAATATCACCATTAGGACCAATTCTTGAAGCTCCATCAAAGAATAGACGCCAAGTAGGATCTTCTTCAGCAATTTGGTTTGAATCTAGGACTTCATCTGGAATTTCGTCATAGAGTTTTGAATCTTCTGGAATTGAATGAGCAGCCAGAAAATCAGCTAAAGCTTGTCCTTTGACTGACTTCTGAGGAATATAATGCATGTCATACTGTGCAAGTAGGATTCCCCAGTTAGCTAATCGAGAATTCAAAACACTGGGTTTCTTCATCATGATCCGTATAGGATTGATCCTGGAGATGACATGAATAGTCTGGCCAATGATATAATGTCGTATCTTTTGAACAGCGAACATCAAGGCTAGACATTCTTTTTCGACTGGTGAATATCGAGGTTCAGCTCCAGTCATAGTACGACTGAGATAGTAGATGACTTGTTCATGACCATTTTGATTCTTTTGAGCGAGTAATGCACCCAATGAATGACTCATTGCTCGAGTATATAGGAGAAATGGAATTCCTGAAACGGGAGATACCAATACTGGAGGGCTCATCAGATATTGTTTTATATCATCGAATGCTTTCTGACATTCATCATTCCAGACAAAAGAAACTCCTTTTTTCATAAGTTTGTTGAATGGTCTGCAGCGTCCTGATAAATTAGAGATGAATCTCCTGATATAAGCGATCCTTCCTTGAAATCCTTGTAGCTCTTTTAAGGTGCGTGGAGGACGCATCTCTTGGATGGCTTTGATCTTCTCGGGATCCACGTGTATACCTTTAGAGGTAATGACGAAGCCGAGAAATTTACCACTAGAGACGCCTAAGAAGGACTTAGTAGGGTTCATCTTTAATTGATGCTTACGCATTAGATCAAATATAGTCTTCAAATCTTGGATATGATCCTCCTTTTGTCGACTTTTGACTGCAATATCATCAACATAGCATTCGACTGTTTTCCGCAAATGTTCACGGAATATAGTGCTCATAGCTCGTTGATAAGTTGCTCCTGCATTCTTGAGACCGAATGGCATAACTGTATAACAGTATGTACCGATCGGCATTCTGAAAGAAGTGTGCTTCTCGTCATCTGGAAACATTTTAATCTGATTGTATCCAGAATACCCGTCCATGAATGACATTCGCTCAAATCCACAGGTATTATCAATCATGACATCAGTGATTGGTAGAGGGAATTCGTCTTTAGGGTATGCCGCATTGAGATCGCGGAAGTCTATGCATACTCTGATCTTGCCAGTCTTTTTAAGGACAGGAACTATGTTAGCCACCCAATCGGGATGTTGTTCCTCTCTAATAAACCCGGAGGTTATGAGTTTATTGACTTCAGCTTCAATTGCATCCATAATGTCTGAACGAAATCGTCGCTGTTGTTGTTTGACCGGTTTAACATTCGGTAAGATATTGAGCTTGTGAGTTACAATTTATGGATCAAGTCCTGGCATATCTTCATAACTCCAAGCGAAGACATCGATGTAGTCACGAATGAGTTTGATCATATCTTGCTTATCAGTTTCAGAAAGACTTTCACTGATGAATATTGGTTTGGGAGATCCCTCTTCACCAACATCTATTTGAACAAGTTTGTCTTCAGTCGGAGGTTCTTTTTGCTCGAAACGGAACTCCTATTGATTATCTAATCTTTGGGCCCATTGTTCCGATTCAGGTGAGATTTCAAACTCTTCTTCGTCTTCATCACTTTCTTCAGAATAGTCAATGGAAACCATGTTGGAAGACAGAAGGTTACAGTAGATGTCACCGATACTTGTATCGGAATCTCAAGAAGTGGTACTAGAAGAATCAGATCTCTTATCTTCGTCAGACTCGAGATCTTCATGGATAATATTGATAAAAGGAGTAGGAGCTATATAGCCCAGTCCGCATTTCGTCCTTCCATATTTCAGAGGAGGAATACGAACAGGCATTTTTCTTCCCTTTCCACTATTGAGGCCAGTCCTGAAGTCATAGCCCATATTTTTGATGATGTCTTTAGATTGCTGACTATAACGACGTAGTTGTAATCTTCCAGTGTCATCATTTTTGTCTTCATCTTCTAAATCAGAAGGACTTTGGGGCCCTTTATAGAAGAATATTGGAATGTCTCCTAGCTTTCTGCTGGGAACTAGAAAGTATGAAGATTGTACAGGTTCTAGGGATACATCTGTATGAACAGTCTGTACAATCCCTATGGTTATTGTGTTCAAGTCATCTAACAAATGTAAATAACTATGAACATAATTACACACATCAGCATACTCAAAGATGGAGACTTTTCATTAAATGTAAAAGCAGCAGTATTTACATTGGGAGAAGGCTGAGCCTTAGAGATTTTAGCCAAGTCAATGACTAAAGGGGGAGAAGAAGAACGAGAAGAAGCGTTGTTTCGATTAAGATCGATAACAAATGGCTCAGAAGAGGTGAGCTCCCTTGAAGCTTGAGATAGAAGAATAATCTGCCTTCCAACTGGAATTAGCAGAGTATCCTGTTTCATATGTGGAGATGCAGGAATTACAGTACGCCCACTGACAGGAATAATCATTGTGTCTTGAGCAAACGACTGAGGTAACGGAGAAATCCGTCCACTCACCGGAATGATGAGAGAACCTTCTTCAGAGAGTTTGGGAGATTGTTGCTGAATAGTTCGACCTTTAACAGGGATTATTAAGGTCTCACTTTGTGAATCCTCTTTCTCCATAGCTTGTATAACCCTTGTATACTCTTCTTTGTACATTCGAGAATCATTGAAATAAGCTTCAACCCCATGGAAGGGATTTATATCAGCAACTTCTTTTTGTACTCTTCCATTGCTATCAATGTATTTAAAACACTGATGAAGAGTAGAAGGCACCATATTATTTTCATGAAGAAAGGGCCTCCCCAGAAGAAGATTATAGGATCCCACGATCTCGATCACATAGAAAGTGACTTTGGATCTGAAATCGCCTATCTAAAGCTTCAGATAAATCTTTCCCAAAGGCTCGCTTCGGCTTTGATTGAATCCCAGGATAGTAGTAACCGTCTTGGAGAGTTTATGAAGAGGGATTTTTAGTTCATCCAATAAACTCTTTGGCATGATGCTTATAGCAGACCCTGGATCAATGAGGATACGATCTATCTTCATTGTATCGATATACCGGTGTAGTAAAGAGGCCGATCATGTTGATTATCCTCCAGTAGCATGTCGTCTTGTGTAAAGATGATATTTGGGATAATCTCCAATACACTGTTGCAATGTAAGCAAGTGGCAGGTTCTGCATATGGCTTCTTCAATTGTGCAAGACAAGAGTCAGCTTGTAGAAGTGCTTCACTTAATGTCTTCCGAGTCTCTTTGGAAAGACGTAGAAGTTCAAAGAGGGACATTCTAGCTGGAGTATTAGCAAGCTGAGCTAAAATGTTGAAATTATAAGGCTTCTGAAGTCCAAGAGGAGAGGACTTCTTGATTGGCTTATCAAACCGAGCCTGTTGTTTGCCTTTCTCCAGAGCTGTAGGCTTGGGAGGAACAGGTTCAGTGGATGATTCTTCTTCAGGAGGAACATTAGAAGCATCTTTATCAGCTGGAGGGATATCAAGAGGATCCTCAGGATTTTTGGAATAATCCTTTAGATAAGGTTTCCCCGTTCGAGTAGCACTAACAAGTGCTTCTTCTTTCTCTTTTGGCTCTGTGTCAGGAATAGATCCAAGAGAAGTCATATGACATGATTTAATCTTTCCAGCCTTCTTAGACTTTCGAGAAGTAGTCTTTTGAGGAGAAGGCGATTCAAAATCTGCCACTAGATCAGGATGGATCCACATGATTTCTCCAGTTTCCAAAGTGATTGGCACTAATCCTTGAGACCGTGGAGGAGGAAGATTCACTATGTCAAGTGTTGCCTTGGGAATAGGAACGATCCCACTTTCAAGGAGTTGAGGAGGGAAATCTCCGAATTGCATAGAGATGACGTTGGAGGTGACGGTCTTCTCTTTTGGAGTAAGAGAGATAGCTCCAGATTTAATCATTTCTTGGATCTTTCCTTTCAGTACATAACATGTACGAATTGTATGACCCAGCATTTTGTGATATGGACAGTATTTGGGATGATCTGTTTTACCAGCTTCATCAGGTTTCTTGATCTCAGGTAATTGTATCTTATTACCTTTCAGCAGACATTCAAAGATACCAAGGACATCGTCGTCATCGAAAGAATATTCTTCTTTGGGGTGAGGTGTTCTTGGTTGTTGAGTTGTAGGAGAGGTTTGAACAGTTGATGCATCTTTGCTCTGAAGATTAACTTCAAGGGTTTCTTTTCTCTTGCGAGCATTGTTTTTATTGTTAGTACCTTGACATGTTTCTTTAGGAGTCATCTGCACTCCTAAACCTTTGAAGGTTTCAGCACTAATTTCTGCGGCCTTGGTACTAACTATGAAAGAAGGCCAGTCTTGGAATTGAGTGGATCCTGTCCACATGCTAATGATTGGCAACAAGTTTGATTTGCATGTGTCGATGGTAACAGCATCAGGAGTTCCAAGAGCCATCTTCAGGGCTTCTCTTCGAAACCGTTCAATGTACTCTTCTGTAGTTTCATTACTTTTCTGCTTGATTCTAATAAGAGCAGACATAGTCATGTCATTGAGCCCTTCATAGAACCTTTCAAGAAACATCTGTTTAAAACAGGAAAATGAGGTAATGCTCCCATCTGGGAGACTTCTATACCATTCATAAGCCGTTCCCTTGAGACATCCAACAAACACCCGAGTAAGGAGGGCGTCGCTTGGTTGCAGCTGATCAGTCATCACTTCAAAGTGATTAATGAACTGGCTTGGAGAAGTGGTTCCATCATAGAATGAGATAGTGGGAGGCTTGTATTTAGGAGGATACGATACTTGCTTCCATTCTATCGGATAAGGTTGTTTGATGCCTAACCATTGTAAACCATCCTTCTGTTTGAATGCCTCGAATTGAGTTTTGAGATTCCTCAATTCTTCATTAACAACTCCGGAAGATTGTGGAGTTGTAACTTGTAGAGAATAGTTGGGAGGAGGAACAGCATTGTAAGCACTACCCCCAGCTCCAGAGAAACTAGGGTTTGGTTGAGCTGGTCCAGGAGTATTAGATTGTACTGCTGGAGGAACTTGTACTGGATTCATATCAGTATCAGTTGGTATGGCATCTGGTACAGTCTGTCGATTTTGCATCTGTGTTGCCAAGAGTTCATACATCGACTTCATAGTATCAGCCATAGACTTCATTTGTTGTTCCAAAGAAGCAATTCTTTGATCTTGAGGAGTCAAGGAAGAAGAAGGTTCATCAGTATTCCTATCAACCATATAAGTCGTGACTGTACGAGGAATTATTGATGAACTGGTAGATGTTGTTTGTTCTGAATCATTGCTTTGTGCATCAAAGTCAATTATAGGAGAACTACCCCCAGTAGGAAGAGGTAGGAAGTTAGATTCTCCAAGGAATTCAGAATCATCTTCAGAGATCAAATTTCTTTGACTAGAGGCCAGGACTCTTGCTCTGGTATTTCTGTATACTCCATCTGGACTATCAACTATACCCCCAGCATCCCGAGAGGTCATATTGACAGAAGCAAACAAAGGCTCATCTTCATCAGGCATAGGTTCACACTGAATCCGATTGAAGACAGACTGTCGTTTTGTTTGACATCTGTATTGCATTGTGATTCTTGGCTGGAAGTCATATTCATGATCAACATGATCATGAGCCATTGATTGACATCTGCATTGAATTATGACTCTTGGCTGGAAGTCATATTCATGATCAACATGATCATGAGCCATTGATTGACATCTGCATTGAATTATGACTCTTGGATAGAAGTCACATTCAGTATGGTCCTTTGACACAGAATCACTTCTTCTCTTCTGTTGAAGATATTCTCGTAAATCTGTTTGTGAAGATTGAGGAATATATTTCCTGTTCTTGGGTCTTGACGGCTCTTGATTATATAGAGAATGATTAATATGAGCCACATAGTTTCTTGCATACTCTGCATCTGGATCTCTTATCCTTGTTTCCAACTGGTATGGTTTCTTAACACCAGAAGTGTTAATTTTTGTTCTTAGATCAGTTGGAGGTAACACATTGGTTTTGGGCACATGGAGTTTTCCTTCCATTGATCTGGATATTTGCAGAGAAGGAAGAGTTGAACCACCCCCTTGATTAGGGGTTGGTAACAGACCTTTTCTAGACAAATTCTGTGCCCAATTCGAAGAAGTCATAGAAGAAAACATTAAGGAATGTTTCTTCTTAGACTCATTCAAGTTTTGAGACATAGAATGTCCAGAAGGAAGAGTAGTCAAAAGACCATCTACTTTTCTTTGACTAACAAAATTGTCAGTCAAAGCTGTTCCTGAAGTAAAAACTACAGGAGCAGAAGAAACAACTAAAGAGTTAATTCTTTTCGAAGGGACTTTGTGTGGAAGACCACCCCCAGTTCTGGTAGAACTTGGCAAAGAGGAAGAGATAGCTAAAGAGCTATTCTTCTTAGATGAAATACACGCTGAAACAGGCTTGGTTAAAGAACCAGTGCTGTTGGCGTGACTTTTGACTTTGGAAATACACACTGGAATAGATTTGGCTAAGGAGCCAGTATTGTTGGCGTGATTGTTGAGGTTGAAATTGCACGCTGGAACAGATTTGGCTAAGGAGCCAGTACTGTCAGCGTGACTTTTGAGGTTGAAATTGCACGCTGGAACAGATTTGGCTAAGGAGCCAGTACTGTCAGCGTGACTTTTGAGGTTGAAATTGCACGTTGGAACAGATTTGGCTAAGGAGCCAGTACTGTCAGCGTGACTTTCAACTTTAGAGACACACACTGGAACAGATTTGGCTAAGGAGCCAGTATTGTTAGCGTGATCTTTGATTGCTGTCATCTTCGAGCGCACAAGAGTGTGCGTGCTTGCAGTAGAGTTCTTGCCAGTGTTAGGAGCAGACACTGTGGCAGAGACTTCACCATTGGCTGCCAACTGATTCTTAGGGACATAGATAGAGTGTCCCTTCGACTTGGCAGTGATGATGGAGGCTGTAGTGGGCTTACCACTCTTAGCCCGCTGCATTTCTTCATAGGCGAGTTGATCGAATTGGATCGTCATCACCTTCTTCGTCGAGCCGATTGACGAAGTATCGCATTGAGTTGTTGCCATCTCAGAAGAAGAGATGGTTTTCCCCAGCAGAGTCGCCAATTTGTTTTCCATAAATAAATTCCTTTATTTATTGTGTATCTGGGAAAATTACAACTGTGGGAATCTGATCTAGAAGACGATCACTTTATCCCTTGGACTATGCGAAGAAGAAAAGCTCTCAAAATTTTGACAGTAGATAACTATGTATCCGTACAATGAATGAGAAAAAGAACTCTATTTATAGAGTCAAAAATAATAACTAAAAAGATAACTGTCTTCACAGCCTGTACTTAGTTGAAAATCACGCAGGATTTAACATACGCAAGACTGTGAGCAGTTACTGGACGTGGCCTGTAACTGTTGGACACATGGCAATCATGCATGAGTCGTGTGCAAGTTACAGGACACGCAGGCAAGAGATCAGTGGCATGGCTGCCACGTACTCCAATTTGATGAAATCCACGCAGACTTGTTGAAGACGAAATCCACGCAGACTCGGAGTAGAAAGCTTCAAAATCCACGCAAACTTGGGGCGAGAAGCTTCAGAATCCATGCAGACTTGGTGAAGACGAAATTTACGCAGACTCGGGGTAGAAAGCTTCAAAATCCACGCAAACTTGGGGCAAGAAGCTTCAGAATCTACGCAGACTTTGATGAAGAAAACTTCAGAATCCACGCAGACTTGAGGAAGAAAACTTCAGAATACACGCAGATTTGGGATAGAACTGCCAGCTGTCTTGATTCAGCGTGCCTCGACTAACACAAAATCTCTGGTAGTGATTGCTTTTGTCAGTCACACTGAATGACAAGAAGCTCTTTTGGTACGCCAACTTGACGAAGGTTGAGTCTTGCTGAAGAAGATTTCGAAAATCACGCAATAGACGGCTATGATCTCTCGAATTCTGTGCATACGTGGCATACGAAGAGACATTCTTCGACTGTTGCGCTGTCAGTCATAATTACTCTCTGACAAATGATGAGCTGTATCCCCAGCATGATTTGTAAATATTGTTTGGATCAACTGAGCGTGACTTTTGACTCTGTCCTGATCAACTCAGCGTGACTGTCATTTTTAAAGGCCTACAAGACTGTAGAGATGAAAGAGTAGATTGATGACCTATTGAAAAAGGGTTTCATTCGATCTAGTGCTTCTCCATGGGGAGCGCCAGTGCTCTTTGTGCCTAAGAAGGATGGTACAGTTCAGTTGTGTATTGACTACCGGGCGTTGAATGCCATCACCATTAAGAACAAATATCCTCTGCCCATGATAGATGATTTGTTCGACCAGTTGAGTGGGGCGAAGGTGTTTTCTAGGATAGATTTGAGATTCGGGTACCACCAGGTGAAGGTCAGGGCATCATACATCCAGAAGAGCGTTCAACACGAAGTACGGGCAGTACGAGTTTCTGGTGATACCATTTGGTCTCACAAATGCACCAGCTGTCTTTATGAATTTGATGAATAAGACATTTCACCAGTATCTGGATAAGTTCGTCGTAGTATTCATCGACGACATCCTGATATACTCGAAGACACTGGAGGAGCATGTAGAGCACTTGCGGACAGTTTTGGAAATTCTGAGGCAGGAGAGGTTGTTTGCCAAATTGTCAAAGTGCGAGTTCTTTTTAGACCGAGTGGAGTTTCTCGGCCATGTAGTTATTGGAGAGGGAATCTCGGTAGATCCCAGGAAAATTACTGCCGTTGAGACATGGAAGGCTCCGACGTCAGTTTCAGAGATTAGGAGCTTTCTGGGCTTAGCCGGCTATTATAGGAAGTTCGTCCAGGACTTTGCTAGGATAGCTGAACCCATGACGAAGCTGACGCGGAAGGACGCAGAGTACATCTGGTCAGAGGACTGCTATACAGCGTTTGAGGAGCTGAAGAGGAGGCTGACGACCGCTCCAGTTCTGACATTATCTTCAAGTTTTGGAGGTTTCACCATATACAGTGATGCTTCGGGAAAGGGGGTAGGATGTGTCCTACAGCAGCATGGAAAAGTGATTGCTTATGCATCTAGGCAATTACGGACTCATGAGCGAAACTATCCTACCCATGACCCAGAGTTAGCTGCGGTGATCTTTGCACTCAAGTTATGAAAATATTACTTATACGGAGAGTGTGTGGAAATATTTACTGACCACAAGAGCTTGAAGTATGTGTTCACGCAGAAAGAGCTGAACATGAAGCAAAGACGATGGTTGGAGTTGATGAAGGACTTCGACATCGATTTACAGTATTACCCCGGAAAGACAAATGTGGTGGCAGATGCGCTGAGCAGGCATCCGATGGCATGGTATCTGATGATAGATCGACATTTGCGGGAAGATCTGGAGAAGCTCGGTATCGAAATAGTTCGGCCAGGATCAGTGATACAGATGATGGCGCTTGACATTCAGTCAGGTTTGATGGAGCAGATCAGGAAGGAACAGTCTACAGATGATAGCCTTCACAGACTTTGAGCCCAGGCTTTAGTTGGATTGCTGGATGACTTCATCGTAGCAGAGGATGGATCCTTGAGGCATGGCAGCCGATTGTACGTGCCGAAGGGAGAGCTGGTAGAGGCAGTCTTACAAGAGGCGCACCGATCAAGATATTCTATTCACCCTGGTGCTAACAAGATGTACCGTGACTTGCGGGAACATCTTTGGTGGCACGGGATGAAGAGAGATGTATCACGTTTCATTTCGAGATGCCTAGTTTGCCAGCAGGTCAAGGCGGAGCGCCAGAGGCCAGCAGGTCTGTTGCAGCCGTTACCCATTCCTGAGTGGAAGTGGGAACATATTACGATGGACTTCGTCTCAGGGCTTCCTCGTTCCTAAGGAGGGAAGGATGCCATTTGGGTCATCGTGGACAGGCTGACGAAGTGTGCGCACTTTATACCCTTCAAGGTAGGGCTTTCCACCGAGAAGTTGGCAGAGCTATACATGTAGCAGATTGTTCGCTTGCACGGAGTACCAGTGAGCATCGTGTCGGATAGAGACAGCAGATTCACGTCCCATTATTGGAGGAGCTTGCAGGAGGAGTTGGGCAGTCGGCTCAAGTTCAGTACGGCGTATCACCGCAGACAGATGGGAAGTCCGAAAGGGCGATACAGACACTGGAGGATATGCTGAGGACTTGTGTGCTAGACTTTGGTGGATCATGAGAGAGCCATCTGCACTTGGTAGAATTTTTATACAACAACAGCTACCAAGCCAGTATCGGTATGTCTCCTTTCGAGCACTTTATGGATGACGATGCCGTACACCGCTTTTTTGGGATAATGTTAGGGACAGAGTTATGCTTGGGCCAGAGATGATCACGGATGCAACAGAGAAGGTCGGGATGATCAGAGATAGGCTCAGAGTAGCTCAGGACAGGCAGAAACACTAGGCCGATGCTAGTCGCAGACCGATGGAGTTTGTCGACGGAGATATGATGCTAGTGAAGATATCACCTACTAGAGGGACGATCCGGTTCGGACGAGAAGGCAAGTTGAGCCCCAGATACATCGGGCCGTTCGAGATACTTGGCAGGATCGGAGAGGTAGCTTACAGGGTTGCACTTCTATCCAACCTAGCAGGAGTTCACGATGTCTTTCACGTATCCCAGCTGAGGAGATATGTTCTGGACCCCATCCATGTGCTAGATCATTCAGAGTTGGAGATCGGACCGAGCCTTGCAGTTTCTGAGCAGCCAGTGGAGATATTAGACAGAAGGGATAAGAGGCTGAGGAACAAGGTTATACCCTTAGTACGAGTAGCTTGGAGCCGTCACTCTCCGGGTGAATCTACTTGGGAGAGGGAGTCGGACATGAGGGAGAGATACCCTAACTTGTTCGATCCAACCGCTGCGAGGGAACCACCCGTTCCCGCTTGATACCTAGAGGTTAGTTTCGATCATAGCCTTAGTCATTTGTTGCATTGCCTGTTATGTTAGAAAATTGTAGGGTCTTTAATTCTTGTGAATTTCGAGAACAAAATTTTTCAAGGAGGGAAGACTTGTCAGCCCCTATTTTTAAATTTAATTTAATTAGTATTAATTAGTTGCTAATGGCATATTTAGCTTTAAAATATTTTATTATGATTTTAGGATTTTTTTTCTAGAATTTTAAAATAATTTTTAAATAGTTTTTAAGTTAAATTATATCAATTTACAATTAATTAAAATGTTTTAATATCATTTTGTAATACTTAGATTTGTTTTAATGCTGGTTTGTAATTAAATGAATTATTTTAATAGTAGTTTGTAATTAATTAAATTATTTTAGTTCGGGTTGCAAATTATTATTTGCATTTAGTTAGGGTTGGGATCAAATTGTAAAATCCTAGATTCTAGGGACCTTACTGCTAAAACTCCTTTCACCCACTCCCCGACGACCCGGCTAGCTGCCGACGACCAGCCAGCTGCCCCCGCATTTTCCGGCCGACTCCTAACCCTAGCCGACCTAAAAACCCCTATAAATATCCCCCCGTTCTAAACCCTAACCCTAGCTCACCGTCGACGACCCCGACCCCGACCCCCTTTCTTCTCTGACGAGACCTAACCCTAACCCTAACTCCGGCGGACCACAGCGCCACCTCCCCGTAGACGATCACCCCCATCCACCACCACCATTCGACGCGCCACGCCGAGACGAACGCATCGCCACCCGAGCGTCGCATCCCCGACGCCTCAGCCGCCATCCAGCGTCTTCGAAAGCCCCCGACGTCAGACACGTGAGTAGCACTTCAAAACTGTGTCGTGCGTGTCTCGTGCACACATATATGACTCGCCGTGTCCTGACGAACGTGATGGTGAGTCTGGACATGTGAAATTAGACCCGTGCGTGTCGTGCTTAGCACGGACGAGATTCGTGTGTCCTTAACTGTCAGGACACAGAGTTTGTTTTATCGGGTTTAAAACCCGTTAACTTAAACCTAAATAAATCTAAACTAAACCCTACCCCTAACACACAGAGCGGGCTGACCCCCTGGCCAGCCCGACTGAGCCCGTGAACCTGACCCCCCTGGGCCGAGTTTGAACCCCCCCTCTCACTCTCTGTTTTGTTTTTCTTTTGTTTTCTTTTTTTGTTTTCTTTTTGGTTTTATTTTATATTTATATATATATATATATATATATATATATATATATATATATATATATATATATATATATATATATATAATTTATAGTTAGTATTTCTTACATATATATATGTATATTTAATATATGCATGTATATATCCATTATATATATAAATATCTATATATTTATATGTATATATATAAATGTTGTTGTTATATATTTATTTATGTATTTCAAACTCTACCTTGTATAAATTATTATTATGTAAAATTTTACAAGTTATTTTTATATATATTATAATTTGTGACTTGTATATCTTTACCACTTTGAAAATATATTATTATTATTAATTCCTGTATTTTTAATTGTTATGACCAATTGATGTCCAAGCCTGGCATGGGTTTTTGGGCCCAATTGTGTCTAATATATTCAGAGTCTGTACAAGTCATATTGGACTTGATTCATGGCTCTGGGTCATGTATCTGGACTTCGGTTCAATTCGAATACATGGACAAAATTAGTAAATAATTAATTAATTAATTTCCAGAAACTGTTGCATGCTATTTTTGAATATATATATATATATATATATATATTTTAAGTGCTGCAAAAATTTGGAAACAATTATATTTGAATACTTTGTTAATTTAGACAATTTATTATAATTTTTCCAAAATTTATTAAGTGCTGTTGGTATTTTATAAACATAGGAAAACAAAACTCATTTTCTGTATTTTTATGTTTGCTGATTTTTAATAAATATTTATGAGGGTTTATAAATTCCAAAAAAATTAGTATAAATTTCTATAATTAACAAGGATCATTTTTGTACTTTATTTTATGTAAAATGGAGCTTTTTGTCTATCTCAAAAATTGTTGGAACATAGTGTACAATTGATTTAATTATTGAATAATTACGACTTGCAATTTTTTGTGTTGTTTTGAGTTTTAGTCGTATTGAACCCCACCCCACACTAGTGTAAAGACCCTAGAAAGTTAGTTTGAGTATTGTGTCACCCCACATTGGTCTCCTATGCTAAAGTCACCATTTGGCTAGGTGTCTAGTTAGAAAGTCGTGTTGTACCACTAGTGTCTTAGTGTTTAACTTAGTATAAAAACTAAGTTTATGTATTTATTTCTATAGTGACGAGTCACCAGGCATCTATAGCATTTTTATTGCTGATTTGTTTTGCTAGAGGTAAGTACTTCTACAAACTTTACATACTGTTACATCAATGAACTGTGAATCCAACCATGTTAAATGCTGATCCTTGGGGTTGCAAGTTAAATCTTCACATATTGTACTTTCAGTCACTACCATGCTTAGAACAGTCTTTATATATCCTCACATGATTAAAATCTGGGTTATGGGGAAACTGTTAGTAGCGTACGTGATCATGCCCCCTTATTCGTACGTACGTACCGAAAAAGGTTGATATTTTATGTATACCTTGTCGTAGGCGCACAAGCTGTATTTGTACGTATGTACACCTATTGCTTGTTTTACTTGTACGGAAGTACATTTTATATACTTGTGCTACAGTATATTTTACACCTATTGACGATCACGTACCTGCTACAGTTTTAAACATTACATATACATCTGTCTCTATGACATATGTGTCCTTGCCATGATAGATTATGAGATGCCATGTTTCCACTTTATTTCTCTTATGTTCATTTCATGTTTCGTATATTAGTTTGCTAGAAACAGTACTTGCTCCCGTCCTGACAGGATAACGTTGTAGGTATTCTTACCGAGGAGGAGTTGCTCTGTGACTCATATTATGGAGTTACTGCCGAGGACCAGGCTTTGTCTTACGAGGATGTACCTGCGGGGAACCTCGTCTAGTTTGTGATGTTGCTCGGGATATTTAGTGTAGTCATGTATTTGACTACGTATTTTGTAACTGGACCTGTATCCAGTTTTACATTTCAGACTTGTACTTGGACTTATTATTATATGAGACGACTTTTATGTTTGGAGCATTTATGACTCTTATTTACTTATAGAACTGTTAGCACATTTAGTCTTATCTTGTTATTTCTATAACAGCTTACTGCGCTTTATCTCAAGCGTAGGCTGGACATGACTCGGCCCGGCCCGACAATTTGGGTAGCGGGTCGTGACAATTTATTAGATAAGGGTACTTTCGTGTGAAGATTAGAATTGACAAGAAGAAGTTTGCAAAAAAAAATAGCTGTAGGTGTGAAATCTAAAAACTAGTTGTAGGTGTGAAATCTAAAATCGATGCGTGAACCGACGCCACGTGTTGATTTTCCATTTGACGTAATTTTTTTTAGCCTACACTAGCAGAAGGTGAGGTCATCGGTTTTACTCCGACCAATCATGTACTGGCACGTGCAGTTTGTTTTTTGGACTTTCTTTCGTGCTGTAAAGTTTTGGCTAATTATAAGGGCACATCAAAATCTTATCAGGGCTATCCAGGATTAGGACTAGCCCATGTTTGTGGAAAAATTACTAGGACTATCCCAATTTTCTACTCAAAGGGCTGCCCAAACTCCATACCCCTCCCCCCCCCCCCCCAAATCCCAAATTCCACAATCATTTGTAAAATTCACTCTCTTCCAAAACCCTAACTTTCTTCCTCCTCCTTCTCTTCTTCTTCACCATTTTCAACTCCCCAAACTATACATCTTATTCTTCATCTTCTTCTCCACAATTTCTCTACTATAAACCCTAGTTTTCTACTCCATCATTTCCATCAAAACCCTAGTTTTTCTCTTCATAATTGTCATTATCATCATTTTGATTCCTCACAAATAATGCATGAAAATAAATCCTAACATGTTTATTTTATTTTTTTCACAAAAAATGCATGAAAACAAATCATAACATATATTTTCATTCGGCCATTTCGATTTTAGGACTGCCAGGAATTGTGGCAGACCTAAAATGTACTTGCTGTACAGCAAGTTCCTTTCAGGACCGCCACAATTCTTGACAGTCCTCAATACTTCTAGGACTGCCAGAAATTGTGGCAGTCCTGTTGTATAGCATGGTCCTTTCAGAACTGTCATAATTCATGGCAGTTCTCAATACTTCTAGGACTGCCAGAAATTGTGGCAGTTCTGTTGTAGAGCAAGGTCCTTTCAGGACTGTCACAATTTCTGGCAGTCCTCAATACTTCTAGGACTGCCAGAAATTGTGCCAGTCCTGTTGTACAGCAAGTCCCTTTCAGGACTGTCAAAATTTCTAGCAATCCTCAATACTTCTAGGACTGCAAGAAATTGTGGCAGTCTTGATATAAACTTGCTCAACAAATCGATTTATTCTATAATTATTGTTTCATCCATAATTTCTTCTATTAATAAAGAAAAATTGATTAATTTATTAATATATTAGTAAATTTGATAGATTTGGTAACCCAATTTCTTCTACAACTATGATTTCATCCATAAACTAGGGTTTAGAGAGAAAAAAATATGGAAAATTAGAAGAGAGAAAAAAAAAAACTAAGATTTGGAGAAAGAGTTTTTTTTCCCTTTCTTCTTGTTCTTGCTCTTCTTCTTTCTTCTTTCTTCTTCTTGTGAAGAAGGAGAAGAGAGAGAAAAAAATTAAAATAATTGTTTTTTATACATTAGAATGAGATAGACCTGAGTAAAAATTTCAGTGGCAAACTTGTAAATAGGGAAGTTAAAAATGGGATAGGCCTGATAAGGTTTTGATGTGCCTTTATAATTAGCCTAAAGTTTTTCTCAACCTAAAAATAAGTAGAACATTTGTGGGGTTTTACTGTAATTTACCCTTTTTATTTTCTCTCTCCCTCTTATTTCATGGTCAAAAGAAGACGACCAAACCGCGACTAATTTTCTCAGGCCGGCGGTCCGTCGAATTGATCCCTCTCTTTCTCCGGTCTTTTCTCCTGAAAATTTCCCCAATTTTTCGAATGAGGGTTTAATTTTCCGCTTCCTATTCTCAAATCGAAGCATCACGGAGTCGATTACTCCGAAGAATTTGGTCGGTGATCATAAAGTTGCAATATTTTCTCGATTTGGATTTGGATCCCTAATTTTAGGTTTTTGGAGGATCGAAGATGGGTGTAAAGCTGCAATCTTTGAGGAATTTCGACGCGTTTCCTCGTGCCGAGGAGCACCTGCTGCAGAAGACCAAATCTGGAGCTGTTGGTATGGTTCTGTGATCATTTTTGTTGCATTTTGGTTATTTATGTGCTTGTGTTTGATTGATTTCTTTTTTGGGTTGTGTTTTTTTTGTAGTTTCGATTGTCGGCCTTGCGATAATGGCCACCTTGTTCGTGCATGAGCTCAAGTATTATCTCACCACTTATACTGTGCACCAGGTTTGTTTCGGAGTATTATTCGTGCACTTCCATGTTTCTAGATGATTGCTGAGTTCCTTGTGAGCTGCAACGTTGCACGGACACAAATGTGACACGATAGGGGCACACGATTGGGGATGACACAAATTTGAGCGGTGTCCGCATCATGTCCAATACGTACATACACAACCCCTAGTTTTAGAGCGTCCATGCTTCCTTAGATGAGCTGCTAACCCATCACCGCAAAGGACTACTTTCGGAGCAAGCCAGTTGTGGGGCCACATCTTGGAAGGGGTCCTATCGAGGCTAGGTGATAAGTGACTGCTCGCCCCACCCCTTGCCAAAAGTTTTCTTGCCACGCTACAACTATGGCGTCCAACTTCAAATTGCGGAGTTGGGCAGAAGCATACCGCTGTTATCTTGATCGGTCGAGGGCTAGAAATGCTTGATCTCTCTATGGGCCTGTTTGGTAGCCAGCAACTGGCGATAAAAATGCAGCAAGTAGCCACTTGCTGTGAAAGTGAACAGAGTTCATGCGTTTGGTTTGCTGCAACAATTGTGATGTAAGTGTCAATCTCTGACACATCAGAGTTACTGTCCCCCTCAATTTAATCCCTCCTCATCTACATCAGAAAAGTGAGGGGAGTGGGCTGCAAGTCGCCAACAACTGACCACGCGGTTGGGAACGTTGGCGTTGGTGCTGTGGCACACGACGAGCCACATTAGATCCGGCCACCGCTTCCTTGGAAAATCCGGCCACCGGTTCAAACGACGAGGACGGAGTAGAAGGAGAAGTCGCGAAGACGAACAGCGGCTCCGACGTCGAAGGTGGTGAGCTTGAGGCTGGAAACGTTGGCGTTGGTGGTCTAGAAGAAGAAGAGTCCAGGGAGAGAGGAAGAAGAAGAAGAAGAGTCCAGAAGAAGAAGAAGGAGAAGAGTCCAGAAGAAGAAGAAGGAGAAGAGTCCAGAGAATGAGAGAGAGGAAGAAGAAGAAGAAAAGACCAGATATGAAGATAGAGAGAAAGAGAGTATAGAGAATGCTGCTATCTGGGTTAATTAATTCGTTGTATGGGTTAATAAATTTGTCCTCTTATTTTTCCAATTAAAAAATTACGATTTTTTTTTAATTAATGTTTAGTAACCATATGGCAACTAAAATAGTAAATAATTAATAGCTAATTATGATAATTAATTTAACTATGATAGTTTATATATATATTTTTGTTTAATTATGGTAATTAATTAATTTAATTTAATGATACAAGTTAGGATAAATTTTTATTTCATTAATTATTTGTGAAAAATTATATAACCATCTATTTGTGATAAAAAAACTAACTTAGATTATGATAGTTAATATATTTTTACGTTTAATTATGGTAATTAATTTAATTATGGGTTACCATATTTTCAATCCAATAATATCCACTTTCAACAACCATCCAAACAACCAAACACCTTTTTTCTCCACTTTCAACAACCATCCAAACAATCCACTCATTTTTCTTCCACTTTCAGGAGACAAAAAGTACTCTATCCAAACACATTTTGGAAAGTCTCACTTGCTGCAATTGCACTGTAACTCAATATGATGTAAGTGATCTGAAAATTGCTGAGAAATCTAATTTTGGGGTTAGTTTGTATGAAAAACCCACCTGCAGGATGGGTTTTATGAAATGTCCAGAATTATATATTTTTACGTTAAATATTCCAAGATTTCCTTTAGATGCTCTGTATTTACAAAATTCCATATTTATAACACCATAACTACCCTTCGCACAAACTCAGATTTGGATTGCGGTTTTCGTCTTCTTCTTCTTCTTCACGAGAGATCTGAATTCCATTGCTCTCATCTTCAACAAAGATCGCAAAGATCGTTCGTAGTTTACTGTGCTTTTCTTCAGTCGAACTCCGATCATCGCTCATCATCATCATCGTGGAGTGATTTGAAATTTTTCGGCGATTAGGTCAATTGTGGAGAGATCCCTTTTTTTCATAAGAGTTAGCATCGTTTTGAAAGGAGAACGAAAACTCTTGAATTTTTGTTCCTGACAAATTTTTTTCATAAAAAAACAAAAAAATAGGTTTTAGGTTTCTGTCGACTGTTCTCCATCATTCTCCGTGTTAAAATCACGGAGAATGACCATTCTCCGTGTCAAAATGACGGAGAATAGGGAGAATGGCTATTCTCCGTGTCAAAATGACGGAGAATGACTCCGTGATAAAATGACCGAGAATGGTCATTTTCCGTCATTTTAACACGGAGAACGACTATTCTTGGTCAATTTAACAAGGAGAATGGCCATTCTCCGTAGTTTTAATTCTCCGTGGTTTTAGCACGGAAATGGCCATTCTCCTTGTTAAATTGACGGAGAATGGCCATTCTCCGTCATTCTAACACGGAGAATGGCTATTCTTTGTCAATTTACCATTCTCCGTCATTCTAACACGGAGAATGGCTATTCTTTGTCAATTTAACAAAGAGAATGACCATTCTCCGTGGTTTTAGCACGGAGAATGACCATTCTCCGTAGTTTTAGCACGGAGAATGGCCAATCTCTGTGATATTACCACGGAGAATGATCATTCTCCTACATTTTATGGCCAGTTGAAACTTTGAAGGGCCATAACTTTTGACTGGGAGGTTGAAACGAGGTACGGTTTGTCGCAAAAGGAGCGTATTTTCGAGGAGCCGGAGATTAACCGCTTTTTCGTTAGTCGGCCTTCCGAAATTTTAGAATCGCGAAAAAATGATGTTTGGACCTCCGTTTTAACAGTTTTACAGTTTGTCGACATTTTCGAAATTTTTCGACGAGTTTTTGAAGTAAGGTTTGAATATTTTTGAGGAGAAAACCTAGATTCGAAAGTGAGCAGCGTATGGAAGAAGAGGAAGTATCGAAACGTTTTTTTAAGAGTAATTTCGTGGGTGTTTTTAATAAATTAGAAGGAAGGACAAAAAGGTCATTTAGAACCCCCTTTATATATTTTTGCTAATTCTGGGCACATGATGAAATGTTATTGTGCGGTGGGTTTTTCATAAAACTTTTTCGTTTTTTGGACATTTCATAAATTTTTTCTTAATTTAATTATGGGTTACCATATTTTCAATCCAATAATATCCACTTTCAACAATCATCCAAACGACCAAACTCATTTTTTCTCCACTTTCAACAACCATCCAAACAACCCATTCATTTTTCTTCCACTTTCAGGAGACAAAAAGTACTCTATCCAAACACATTTTGGAAAGTGTCACTTGCTGCAAGTGCACTGTAACTCAATATGATGTAAGCGATACTTTTACACTTTCAAGAGTTACTTCTATCCAAACAGCCCCTATATGGAAACGAGGTGGGAAAGATCTTCAATATGCTCATTTGAGCTGATGCTGAATACTAAGATCTTTGAGCGCTCGTCATCTGCCACCCACCATGTTGAATACTAAGTCTAGCGAGTTCCTTGTCGTGGTGTGGTTTGGATGGGAGCTAGCAGCAGAAGAGGTTGGTCTCGGTAGTGGCTTTGATGAAGAGGACAACATGGCTGCTGCTACCAGCTTCCTCTTTGTCTGTGAAGATATGAGTCCCGCTTCGTTCCTGGGTTTTTAGTCTTCGGGGATGAGGGCGGGCACCTTGCCATAATCGTCTTCTTCCTTGTCAGCTTGGAGGGCTCCATGTCTAGCTCCAAAGAGATCAGTTTAAAGTGATTTTGTTCCAAACATATTTGAGATATGAGAAAGTAACATTTCTTTGTGTCAAATCATTTCTATAACTTTTGGAACCTAGTATCTACCTAGAACATGCATAAATATAGATATTATTAAGATCTAATGTATAAAGTATGTGAATATATAACTGTATCCATATGGGTACCCGTATCCTAGAATTTTCTAAAAATTTCTTATTCTGAATCCGTATAGTGTATGTATCCGTGTGTCTATGCAATCTAGGTGATGCATATGGATGACAATGTTCGTCATTCAATGAAACTCTTCCTGGTGCTTGATTTTTGTGGCATTCTATGTTTCCATAAGTAGTTAATTTCAGATTGTATATAAACCATGGCAGCTATTCGTTTGTAGTGCTTGCACTTAATTGAGTCTATGCAAATTTAGGCGCACACACAAAGAAAACCCTCAATAACTTACTACTGTCAATGTGTAATTCCTCATCTCAGGTGGCTGTGATGATGATGACCACAATTGTCTTGACGGCAGGCATGGTGAAGATGATATTGACAGGCTATGATGATGGGGTTATATTTGGAGGTGGAAAAGAGTCGTGCTTCCCTAGTTTTAATAAGCACGGATCTGGTTGAGGTTTTATATGTATCAATCTTAGCCTTGAGGCTGGCAATGACATTAGCCTGTAGACAAAGGGCGCAATCAAAATAAAAAATCTCGTAGAATCTAATTTCCTGTTCAATAATGAAAGGTTACAAGGAAACTTTGAAAGAAACTATCTAGATCTAATTAAATCACTCTCCCTTTACCTCTAATCTAACATGAACCTTACTCTAGTGATGATAGTAAGGAGTGAACTCTCAATTATCTTCCGTCTCAATGAAGTAAATAAGAATGTCTGTTGCCTTTTTAGTCCCTAACGCTACACTAATTTGAAACCAACTGGACTCTATATCCTACTTTCTATTCACTTGACAGGCCCATAAATGTTGACAAAAAGCCCCCATTTTGAGCCTCTTTTCCATAACTGTAGCCTCCACTTCAAAGCCGGTGGTTCTTCTTAGCAGACTAGAGCCTCCATTCTGAGAACCATATCTTTTGGTTGTCTCTGCATCAAAATTAGACCCAGTCTAGGTTTATGATCCCTCATCATAAGTTTTTTGTTGAAATTCTTTCCCATGAATTTTACTCGACCGGAAGACAAAGGGAGAACTACTGACAACTTGTGGATTTGAGGAGTTGAATTGTGGGTTGGAGAAAATTTGTAGTATGAATAAATTGGATGCCCAAAACATGTACTTAGACGTTTTAGTAAGCTATTGGTATGTTCTACAGCTTTCTGTGGAATTCAGTGTGGAGAAGTAGAGGCATATGCAACTGTTATATGTATAATTTCTCTCTTTCCCTTTCTTCTCCGTCATTTTCCTGACTCCTAGTCTGCTCTTGTGTCTGGTCTGTTGCCTTCCCTATGATTTTTTAGCTTGCTTCCAACTAATGGATATTCTTTGACTTGGAAAATATTGGACTATTTATCCACCTAGCGATGCGTGGGTTGACATGAATGTTAGCTGGGATGTACTTAGTGCCAAAAGCTTCAAATTGAATTTATACTTGACTCTTTCTTTTCCTTTTCTTAAAAAGAATTTTATAGGGAAATACTGAACAAGTAATACCTTGACATGTTATTTTTATGCAATAAGTAAAAGAGGTTTTAAGTCATTTCCTCCCAAGACAGCAGACTCACCTGTTCGCCATTATGCACTGAGGTTACCTGAAATTTTGCTTTTGCATGGTTATGTACAATGAGAAAAGGATTGTAAAATTGCACGGGCTGTGGCCTGTCACTACTGTTTTATTTCTAAGGAATTGCAATGCATGCTTCTCAATGCCAATTATACTATCTTACAGTTACTTCCTTACGAACCATATCTGAGCATCTATAAGGAGACAGTTGTATTCTATATGGTCTGACCTTGTTGGTTTCTTGTTGCCCCATATTTCTCTGGCAGATGTCTGTAGATCTCAAACGAGGAGAAACTCTTCCAATTCATATCAATATTACATTCCCATCATTACCTTGTGAAGGTTGGTTGTGCTTTTTTGTTGTTTTTATTAAACTTCATGGTCTTACTTTGCCCATGCTGCCAATTTTTTTGGAGATTCTGCTAAAATTAATACCAGCGGTTATATAACTGCGTTGGATTTCCATCCACAGAAACCATTTGTCTTCGAGGGCCCTCTAACTTATATGTGCATATTTTCCAGTATTAAGTGTGGATGCTATTGACATGTCCGGAAAACATGAGGTGGATCTGGACACAAATATATGGAAGGTAAAGATGTTATGGTCTGCGTTTTATAATATTTTTCTACTGCTATAACTATACTGTGTGTGTGTGTGCACGTTTTACAATTGCCAGACTTGCTCTTCTTTGATTATAGTGTTTTCTGTCTAAGTTGGAACCAGATATTAGGGGGAAATTGTGCAGTGAGTTGGTCTCATTGTTGTTCACATTTTGTTTGCAATATCGATGTATGTCATGAAGATTCCAGCTCAGAAAACAGACCAAATCAGGCCACATTGCTACCATGGTAGCTAGGCCTGCAGGGGTTGGAAACAAGGGAGTACAGGGGCAGGGAGGTAGGGCTCCTATTAATGACAAACAAAGACCCAATGCTGCTATAAAAGGGCCAACCAAGATGGTCTTTGCCAAAGGTGCCGGTCCAGCCTCATGGGCAGACATCTGTGCCTCTAAATCCAAGGCTGAGGAGTCATACTCCTGGGAGTTCCATGCTCCAGAGAAAGAGGGGAGGCGACCAACTTCGCTCCGCACCCGGAACTAGCCACCCCGTTCCCCACCCCTTATTCCTTCCCTTTAAATGGGAACTTCTTGGTTGCAGACGGTCAATATCCATTGTATTAAGGTTAGAGATGGATGTTATAGGGTTTGTTTCATGTTTGTAGCTCGCACATGTACACCACAGAGCCAATCACAACATGACAAGTAGGCTTTATTTTGGGGTGAGCACACTGTCCACTACTCATATGACATATTGAATTGAATAACTTGAAGGAAAGATTCATGTGTGTGGCTGACACATGCATACCATAAACGAGCCGATGAAAACATGACAAGTTGGATAAATTTTCGGGGACATTAACTTGTGTTGTGACTGGCTCTGGGCGTGATGTCAAGTTTGCGTGAATTATCACCATTTAATCTAGTACTTTTCACATACTTGTTTTTTGTGTTTCCTAAAAGCATTGTTTGATGTTTGGTGTAGGTAGTATACAATACGAACTTTTTTTATGTTTCAATTTTGTTGTATGTTATTTTCAAGTATAGGTTCAAGTTGCCGCCAACAAGTGACAGCCAGACATTGGGAAGTGTTACAATTCCACAGTCTCAGTGTTAGCCACGTGCTTTGAATTACACGAGATTGAAAACAAGGCCACAGTCACTGTCTACACTATAGCCACGTGCTCTGAATTACACTAGATTGAACAACATAAGATAGTAGTACAACGAGTTATGTATGAGTATAGCTTAAGATTTTTGTTTAATATATACCGGGTTAAATTGCCAAGCATAGAAGTCTGACCATCAGAAAAGAACTGGTTCCAAGAGTGTGAGTGATGTACATTAGAAACTATCCCGAGTTTAAAATCAAATGTCGTTGCTGGTATTATTAGTGCTTCCTGGTTTTGCTTTTATTTTATGCAGAGCTGATTCTCATTTATAAAATTACTAGAGTACTGATATTTTAGTGACTATTCTGAAGCTTCGCCTCAATAAAGAGGGTCACATCATTGGCACTGAGTTCTTGACCGATCTTGTTGAAAAAGAGCACTCACACTCGGATCATAAGCATGGTAATTTTCTTCCAGAAATTTATTCTTTGGCACACTTTCTAAATACTCTCTCCCACAACCAAGTATTCTGCACCATTTAATAATTATGTAGTATATTGGAGCTTATGCATCTTTATGAAATCTCACAACCAGGAAGTTGTACTAAGCAAAGAAATTGCTTACTGAAAGAAGACCGACCCACTTTTCTTATACTTCCACATCAAATCCTTTGAGCATAATATGCTATCCACATCCACTAAATCCACTACTTTACTTCAAAGTATGTGCGTTGCATGTTTAATCATTACATCAAGATGAAATATAGGTTTTAAATCTTATATATTTTTTTTCTTTTAATTCTGTTGCTGAAGATATACACTGGATTATTTGCTCCACAGATGTTTGACCTTATTTTGGGTCAAGTATGAAAGCATTTATTTATTTATTCTTGAATTCTTATTGTAACATATTTTTTCTTAGGCACAGTGTGGATACTGGAAGTACAGTGAGAAGTAGGGATTAAAAATCTGATTCCTGATTCCTGTCAAACACTATTTTGACACACCCAAGAATTATAATTCTTGGATGCCTGTAAAAACCATTATAATCCCTCGTCTTTTCTTTTATTAGTGCACATGACCATCATGGAATCAATTTCATGTCAGTAAACTGTTGCTATCAAAACACGAGCTTTGTATTATGGTTCTCTAAACTAATTTAACTCATCTTAGCAAGAGATTTAGATTTCTATTTATGTTCTTTTCATGTTAGAAAAAAAAATTATGATGACTAGCAAAATGAATATACAACTGGAGAAGCAATATGTTACACGTCAGCAATTAATAAGAACTGCAAGTTTATATCGGAGATATCAGACTCAGATACAAGAGGTAGTAAAAGCTGTGTAACTGCATGATTAAAGATGTGGAGTTCGTTGAAGGGATGTAGTTGTGGGGATGAGAGATGATGACAGCTATAGGACTTAAAACAGCTCCTTGAATCAATGTGGGCCTTCCTTCTATGATAAGGATGGGCTTGGTGTTGGGACAAAAATCAAGGAAGGGAGGTGTGGAAGTTGGAGACGGCGAGGGGTTGTTGAAAGGACTGAAGCCTGAATCTCATTAATCCATCTTGATGTGTCGGAATTGGTCCAGTGACATAATGAGAATTTGTTTCAATTAGGAGCATATGAGTGCACCCTTCTACCTATTCTTCCTGAAAGTGTAAAGGAGAGGGGCAGAAGCCTTTGAACAGGGAACAATATTATATTTGCATGAGGAAACAACACTACATGGGCATAATATTTTTATTCAAGAAATGTTGGTTTTTTTTTACTCCCCTACTAGTAATGAAATGAGGAATGGTGGGAAGGAAGAAGGGACTTAAATGATATTGATTGATCCCTGAAAACAAGGGGCTCTTTACTCTGCTGAAAGAGATGTATAACCCACACCTTCTTGCACGCCCATAAAAGATGGATAATGTGTTCTTTTATATTATGATTCAATATAAAGTCATGGGCCCAGAAACCTACATCTTCCCTTTACTTGTACTGGGAAAAACTCAGACCAGGATCAGAACAGGGGGTGGTTAGGAAAATGGGTCAAATTATACTGCATTTTGTGTTGATATTGCAGATGTACCCAAAGAAACATTTGGTTCTAAACTCTAAAGTTTATCAGGCAAAAACTTGTATACATTCATAGGCAATTAAAGCTACACATTGGGTGATTTAAATATCAAAAAATTTCTTGGCTACAAAAAGCTGTCCCACTGATTCAGATTGAACTTTGTACTTATCATAAATGAACACGAATAATGTACCTTACAAACAATTTGTTTGACATTTGTATAGTTCTTCTTGATTGTCTTAAAGTGTGTTTTGTGCAGTTATTCTGAAAGGATGCATTTCTTGAAAATTATATTCAAGATAGAATTCCCGCAAAAGCATTGATATTCTTGACTTTACATTTTCTATAGAACCATTGACATTTCAGAGTTTACTTTCTTTCTTTTAGCAGATGATAAAGATCATCATGAAAAGAAACATGAACATGGTTTTGGCTCCGATGCGGAAACAATGATTAAGAATGTGAAACAGGCAATGGCTGATGGTGAAGGATGCCGAGTATGTGTTCCAATGCTTATAGCGATCATAAAAACAATTTGTTTCATCTTTGCTTACTACCATCATAAAGAGATTTCTTTCATGGGGATGAAACTTCAATCTTTCGATTGCTAAACTAATGATCATGTGTATTGCATTGAACAGGTATATGGCACATTAGATGTGCAAAGAGTTGCTGGGAACTTCCATATTTCTATACATGGACTAAACATATTTGTTGCGCAACAGGTGCTTCACAAATCCTTCATGTGCTACTTAAGTTTTACTATAAGAGCTCCCTGAAATGTGTGAAGCGGACATTGAAATGTATTCACCTATAATTTTCAGATGGAAAGGAGCCACCTCTCAATTTTATATAGGTGATTTTATATCAGACCGTCAGCCTTCTTCTAAACTAGGACAGTCAAGATTCCGCCAATCAAGGCTAACCGTCCTAAGTTTAGCTAGAACATGCAATGTTTTCTGTCAGTATGGTTACGGGTGAGCATTCTGTTTATTCGGTTTCAAACCGGACGGAAATTCCTAAAACCGAATAAACTTGTACTGTAAAAATTCAAACTGAAACCGAAAAGAAATTTGCTAAAAAGGAACAAAACTGAACCGATATAATCGCGTTCGGTTTATTTGAAAAAAAAAACTTTTTTGCTATTCAATAGACCAGACCTTAATTGAGCTCGTGCTTAAAAATATATATAAAATGAGGCTTTGTCCCAAATATAAACAAACTAGCTTATCTAATAAATAGGTATTTGTGTATTTGCAAAATCGAAATTGTGAGGGTATTTATGTACTCGGGTCAAATGTGAGGGTATCTATATAATTTCTAACTCTTATTCAGTTTTTGGTTTTAGACCAAAACGGAAACAAAAAAGGAATAAGGAATTTGTGTATTTCCAAAACTGAACCCGAACTGAAAAGTTTTCAAACCAAATCCCTTATTCGATTCGGTTCTTGGTCCAAAACCGAATAATGCTCAACCCTAAGCATGGTTGCTTGATTGCACGGTCTCAGAAGTTCAATCATCATTAACCTTTTTGTTGAGAATTGCGTAAAGAAGGGTAAACTAAATATCTGCTGACAGCCCTCAACTTACCGCATAAATCCCAAGGAAGTGGAATCATTGTGAAGTTGTCATTTTGGGATGAAGTGGATAACATGTTTGCAGAGAACCATTGATGTGCTTGTAGAGAATCTTTGTTCCACAGAAATAGGACATCAGGTTCTCTGTTTTCCCTAGCTATGTGCAGAATATACACCACTGTATCCCTTGACATGGTTGCAACTGGGAATTCTCAAGGAGCAGATGATGTAACTTCTCTGTGCTCAAGAAGTACCTAAAAACGAGTTGAACCGTGCAGGTTCCTGTGATTGACCAGCATGAGTTTGGCTCGGACTTTTTTTTCCTTGACCTCACTTATAATTTTCCAACATGTGATTATTTCTTTTACCTTTTACCATCTAATCTATAAAATATCATCCTAGGGAATCCCTATACAAGCATCCGGACTTGCATTATAATGTTCTCTTATCCTTCAAATGGAAGTCTTCTTTGTAGGATTTTATCCTCAAATAGGTCCTAAATACGCATGGCAAGCCATTATTGGGCATCTTTTTTCTTGATAAATAGCTGCTTTGTCCCATTTATTGTTATACTGTTTTATGGAAAACTTGAATCCGCCTCTTGCAAAATGGGTTGTTATCAGACTTTCTCACTCATTTGTAAAATGATGGATGGTCAAGAAGATGGATATTTTAGTTACTTATTCAAAGGAATTGCTGATATGGTTGCAATTCATTGAACTGGTGTCTAGTTTCTATTTGGCTATGGCATGTTTGTGTTTTTCCTATTACATCATAAAGAAGGATTTGATCATATCATAGGATAGGAACGTGTACTTAAGTTTAAATGCTTTAACTTTCTAATATTTGTACCTGAAAATGAGGTAAGCTTTAATAATATTGGTGGAAGCAACTACTTGTGCTATTTGAAGCATTACAACACAAGAACTGTGTACTTTTTTTTAATGTTTTTCTTATGTGCTGTCAGCATAATACTGTCTTTTAGTTCATATTCTTTCATAACGCTATCTCGAGTATACTTTGATCTTTTCTGTGCTATGAATAGATCTTTGGGGGCGCTGCAAATGTGAACGTAAGCCATGTGATTCATGATTTGTCATTTGGGCCAAAGTATCCAGGGATTCATAACCCACTTGATGGAACGTCACGAATCCTGCAGGGAGCAAGTGGAACATTTAAATATTATATCAAGGTACCTCACCTTATTATCTTAGGATGCTTTACTTTGTCATTCTAGTATTTTACTGTGAAGTAGCTTGTATTTGAGTATTTAGCTTATGCAATTATATTGGCAGGCTTTGCTATAAAGTAAATATGGAACTTTAGGTAACATGCTGCTAGCACTATTATGATTCTATTTTTGAAGTAACTATATATTTAACAGAGGCATCTTAAAATGATTTTTTTGAAATGGTTGGATTTTCTTAAATTCTATTCTGCAGCATATGATGATTGCCTTGCAGTGTACAATTTTGTTCAGTTTCTTAAGTTGATAAAAGCATTTCATGCTTGATGAAACCTTTTGTTAGTTCTAGAATATTTTAAAGATCAAATAGAAATGATCTTAATTCTTAAATGATAATTCATGAAGTCTCTTGTGTCTCTCTGCTTTACAAGCGCACATAAATGGTTGTGCTGCTTTGCTATCTTGATTTATCTGCAATTGCTACTCATGTGGTGCCAGTAGCAATCAAATGATAGATAATTGCAGATTTCCTTTTTTTTTTTGGAGAGAAAATCAACATCAACTAATCTTTTGCCTGTCGGAAATGTAACTGAGTCAGATGACAATATATGGCTTTTTTGGGATGCCATCCCTTTTTGCTCTTTAACTAAATGTGCCATGTTGATGAATGCAATTCCCTATAGAAAATCATATCATCTTATCTCTTTGTCTAGACTCTTTTTATCTTTTCTAGTTTTACTTGGAGATTGCCAAAGATAACTCATTATCGTTTTCCACCACAATGTGGTTGGCTGTGGAGCAGAGAAAGCTCCATAGAATAATTTTGACAGTTTTTATGACCGATTGTCGATTTGACATGAACTCTCCATGTCGGTGCCTAATTCCTAGCCATGTTAGCCAATATTGTTGGGTGCGTGCGGAAGCGTTTGCCAATCCACCTGAACAAAACCAACTTCCGTCTAACGGACACAAGCACAAGATGAAGACAAGTATATGGCAGTGACGTACGTCACCTGGACAAATTCTAACCTTTAATAACTCAGATGAAATTACAATATTGACAGAACTCACGTTGAACCCTTTATCCTAATAGGTTAAATCCCCTCACCACTCTCAAGAAGAAAAACAGAAGATTACAATTGAGATCACTCACGAACCCGTAGCAATCTCCCTAACCGAAGTTGACGACTCCTCGATTAGATCTTCTTCCTTCTGTCGTGGATGACAAAGTCCTAAAAGCAAAGTACGGACTTTCTCTTAGATTTTTTTTGTGGACGAGCACCCCGAATCTCCACTTTGTGCTGTGTTTGGTGCCTCCACCTTCATCCCATATATATAGGATGAGGAAACCATATTCTAGTCATAATAGAATTTTCTAAGTAGGAAAGCTATTATGCCTAAAATATTCCATCAACATCCTATTTTAGATCATAATAGGATTTCCTAAAATAAGAATCCTACTATATCTAAAATATTACAACATCAATTATGGACATCCAAATCTAATCAAATCAAATATTTAACTAGATTTGGATTCTACAAATATGTTGTTACCAAATCCAGACTGGACTCCAACAATCTCCCCCTCCAGTCTGATAAGAGGGTGTTAACCCCATGGCTCCTCAACTGGACTCCATGCATGTCGTCCCACGACAGAATACCTGCTCCCCATGCCACCGATCTTCGATCCCCCGAGCTGCTTTGCATCTTTCTTTGTTTCCAGCAACTCGACCGTCACGTCGACGCTAGCTGCCATGCGTAGCACCTCCTGCACCATTGGGATCCTGTCGATATCAATGACACGACCAAGTCCGAAGTTCATGACGATCAGCCTCACCGTAAGTCTCGGCTGCCTGTCCCCGACTTCCGTCAACGTTCCGACGAGCTTCTTCACCCTTCGCTGGCCCAACCAAGCGGATGGTACGGTCCTCACGAGGTTCGAACTACTGAACCTGTCCACGTTCGTGCCCGAACTTGAAGCTCCCCCATACACATGCGTCCTCGAGCAGAGCATCACGCACTGTACATGCTGTCGATGACCCACAGCTCCCCCTGAACTATGTAAATGATGACGATCCCGTCTCAGATTGAGTTTGCTGCAAACCTTGATCTCCTCCCTGACTTTGAACGGCTGAAAACGATGTCGCTTCATAAAACTTTGGCAAACCACCTGTCGCCAAAACTGGATCCGTAGAGCAACCCCCACCTGGAGACCGACCAGCTGTCATGGGACCGACAGACTGACCCTCAATCTTTGACTCATCATCATCTGTCTCTTTGTCTCGACGAACCGAATCTCGCGTATCCCTCAAAGCATTTAGAAGTCCCTCCTCAGCAAGGTCTCGACGATCCATCTCCTGTCGAACACCCCTCGAGCCTCCATCCGGTGTCTGTGGTCTGCCTGGACATCTCAGCAGCTTGAGCCTGTACATGCCACAACACAAATCTCCTCGAGCCAGCTGTTGGGAACCCTTCGCAAGCATCCAATCTTTGTCCCCAAACAGACTGCGACATTCATCATCTGCCAGCCTCCATACCGAAACCAAGTTGTAGCGCAAACTCGGTACATGTCGCACACCCCTAAGGACGAGCTTCTCACCAAACTTCGTCGTCAAGTGTACATCACCGATGCCTACAACTGCAGCCGTCCCCTTGTCGCCTATCTTCAAATGTCCAAACCTGCCACCGTGGTA
Organism: Iris pallida; assembly: GCA_029216955.1. Lineage (NCBI taxonomy): Eukaryota > Viridiplantae > Streptophyta > Magnoliopsida > Asparagales > Iridaceae > Iris > Iris pallida. Next base: position 9,809,964 of record JANAVB010038419.1, read on the forward strand.
TGACGTGAAGATCTCCCTATGCGGAGTGGCGTGATACGACGCCTCCGTGTCCATGACCCAGTCGCCATCATGACACATGTCACAAGGTTTCTCTGTGTCGGTCGCTACGATGATGATATCTCCAAAAGCTGTGAGATCCACCTGATCGTCTTTGCCTTTGGCTTTCTCAGCTTTGAGCTTCATGCAGTTACTCTTGATATGATCCCTTTCGCCACAATGATAGCAGTCCTCCTTGTGGTCCATAATCGCAAGATTCTGAGAACTCTCCCTTGCCCTCGCCTGTGACTTGGGTCTTCCTTTCCCGTAGGAAGCCACCAAAGCGGACTCCTGCGACGATTCCACTTGCTTGCACCGGACCTCCTCATTCAACAAACTACTTTTGACTGCCTCCATCGTGACAACTTCATCAGGCGCGGAGTTGCTCACCGACACCACCAACGTCTCCTAGCTTTCCGGCAGAGAACTCAAGAGCAGTAGGGCCTGAAGTTTATCATCAATCACCATCTTCATCGCAGACAGCTGATTGATGATACCCTGAACCTCGTTCAGATGTTGTGCCGCCGAGGCATCCTCCGTGTACTTCGAGTTGACGAGTTGGCGAATAAGAAACGTCTTGTTGCCAGCCGTCTTCCTTTCGTACAGCGAATGCAGCTTCTCCCATAATGTTTTTGCCGAACTCTCCATGAACACGTTGTGAAACACTGAATTGTCCAGCCATTGGCGGATGAATCCAACGGCCTTTCGATCCAGTCTTTTTCAGTCTTCAGCAGCTTTGTCCGATGGCTTTGCGCTGTCGCCCTCCAATGGACCATGCAAGTCCTTGCACCAGAGTAGATCCTCCATTATTGGCTTCCAAATCGTCCAGTTCCCCTTGTGAGGGTGATCATACGAGTGTTCATCTGCTCCGTAGACATAGTTGCCAGAACCTGGCTCTGATACCAATTGTTGGGTACGTGCGGAAGTGTTTTCCAACCCCCGTCTAACGGACACCAAGCACAAGATGAAGACAAGTATATGGCGGTGACGTACGTCACCTGGACAAATTTCAACCTTTAATAACTCAGATAAAATTACAAGATTGACAGAACTCACGTTGAACCCTTTGTTCTAATAGGTTCAACTCACTCATCACTCTCAAGGAAAAAAAAACAGAAGATTACAATTGATATCACTCACGAACCCGTAGGCCATAACAATCTCTCTAGCCGAAGTTGACGACTCCTTGATTAGATCTTCTTCTTCCTTCTGTCTTGGATGACGAAGTTTTAAGAGCAAAGTACAGACTTTCTCCTAGATTTCCTTGTGGACGAGCACCTCGAATCTCCACTTTGTGCCTCCACCCTCACCCTATATATATAGGATGAGAAAACCGTATTCTAGTCATAATAGAATTTTCTAAATAGGAATCCTATTATGCCTAAAATATTCCATCAACATCCTATTTTAGATCATTAATAGGATTTTCTAAAATAAGAATCCTATTATATCTAAAATATCACAACACCAATTATGGACATCCAAATCAAATCAAATCAAATATTTAACTAGATTTGAATTCCACAAATATGTTGTTACCAAATCCAGACTGGACTCCAACAAATATATGGCTTTTTTGGGATGTCATCCGATTTTGCTCTTTAACTAAATGTGCCATGTTGATGAATGCAATTCCCTATAGAAAATCATATCATCTTACCTCCTTGTCTAGACTCTCTCTTTTCTAGTTTATTGGAACTTGGAAATTGCCAAACATACACTCATTATCGTTTTCCATCACAATGTGGTCAGCTGTGGAGCAGAGAAAGCTCCATAGAATAATTTTGACAGTTTTTATGACTGATTATCGATTTGACTGACTGATTATCGATTTGACATGAACTCTCCATGTCGGTGCCTAATTCCTAATTTCCTAGCCAGGTTAGCTATGAGCTTGAGAGCGCCATGCCGTAAAACCTACGGACGGCTAGTTAGTGGATAGGTCGGCCTTATTTTTGTTTGTTCAATTTAAGCTTGTGCAAGCACGGAGCACCCTCCAAGTTTCCTAGACTATATAAAAAGTCTAGACAATGACGTAAGATAATACAATTTGCTATGGAAAGTTGCATGAGCTTAACTGCCTGACCAAATGGTATGTCTACCTACCCGATAACTGGTGTTCTAAGTTTTATGAAAAAGTCCTTTCTTTCTCATACCTCCCATTTGCTATGAGTTTTTCACCCCACAGAGGGCATCGGGTTGGCAGTCGGTCATAACTCTGTCGATTCTTTTGTGGAGCTTTCCCATGCTCCATAACTGAAATCATGATGATGGAAGATTTACATGATTAGAATGACAACATAAATTGTGATGGCATAAAAAGTTTACTGCTATCATGTTTTAGCTTTTCATTTTTTATTTCTTTTTCATTTTTAACTATTATTATTTCAGAAAGATTGTTACCTGTGGTGCAGATTGTTCCTACGGAATATAGATATCTATCCAAAGATGTATTGCCAACAAATCAATTTTCAGTAACAGAGTACTTTGTGCCTATACGTGAGGTTGATAGGTCCTGGCCAGGTTAGCTCTCTTCTTCCTGAGGGACTGATTTTGTTCTTTTTTTTTTTTTGATTCTGTATGGATTTTACTAAACATTTTATATCTTCTTTTTCCATGTTAAAGCTGTTTTCTTCTTGTACGACCTTTCACCAATTACTGTGACAATAAGAGAAGAACGCCGCAGTTTTCTTCATTTCATCACTCGCCTTTGTGCAGTTCTGGGTGGTACATTTGCTCTGACTGGTATGTATATTTTTCTGAACGACTGTTGGTACTATCTACCTATAGTTTTTACTTCGTGCTGGGATTGTTAAAAAGTATTGGAATTCTGTTATTCATTCTCCTAGTTCTTGTGGCTTCTCTGTATCAATTGAGTATGTAACTAATTTATAGCCTTCAATTTATAACTTCCATGTCGTTTGCAGCCTTACCTAGAAGTCCTTTTTGACTCTTTCCCTTCATTAACATGTCAACTTTTAAGGTTGACCTTAAGTCCGTATTCTCACCCCTTTGCAAAACCCAAATAATGTCAAGACATGAAATTATAGAGCTTTTCCATCATAACAAGAACAAATCAAACCATTGTTCAAAATAGTGATAACGTGTATCAAAATACGAGACACCTTTGTGAAGTGCAGTGCAAGATACTAGTGAACAAAGTAGGCTTCATGAAATTTTATTTTTTGATTTATAAATATTATTATTTTACACAAAAGTTGGAAGAACTTGAAAGAACATAGCCTAGCGGTTCCTCTAAAGCAATAAATTACAAGTTATTTTTCTAGAAAATACAATAATACAATTCAAGTAGTCGGCATGTATAAACATTGACGAATGTAATCATTTAACATTAACGTGAAACAGATGCACAATAAAAAGATCATTGCTATGATATTAGCGTAACCGACTTCCATTATCCATAATAACTAACACAACCGGTTCAAACAAAAATCACAAACATCACAAAATGTAATCAAAGAGTTGGGAGATAGTGAAAACCAGTCATGGTTGGTCTTCTCACAAAGTGGGCTTCACAGGCCAATTACATAGCACACCTTGACCACTACGAATCGACGCGTAGCAAAGCAGGCTTCACTATTTGTCTATTTCAAACAGTGATCATTAACAATATTACAAAATAACTTTTACTTGAACATTGATAGTGCTTATAGTTCATCTTTGTAATTTCTTCACCACAATTAGTCACCGAATAAGCCTAAATTGAAGGAAAAAGAGATGCAAAAAGAGTCGGCTTCAAGCAAAGATGATCTTTGTTGAACTACTAGATTATAGATAGTTGATCGCCAGCTCTATGTTGGCAAGGTATTTTAATCACAAAATCTTCAATGTTTATATATCGACAGGAATGCTTGATAGGTGGATGTACAGATTTATCGAGGCAATGACACAGTCAAAGCCCCGGAGCATGAGGTGAAGAGCAATCGTAGAGTAACGGTCACAGCCTGTTATCTTCGTGCAGCTTGCAGGGGTGTGTAAACATCTGGGAAAGCAGACATCAAGAACTGGCAGCTATCAATGATGTTTAATCTAAAGTAGTTTTTTTATTTCCTTTAAAAGAAAACTAAAATTACATGTATTATTTATTACTGTGTCCTGCTGTTCTATTGTATAATTTTCCATGGATCATTCAATGTCAAGATGGGGTATTATGCAGTCTTCCTGTGTGGCACCTCGTCTTTGTTAAGGTGAGGTTTTGCACTTTGTATTGTAAGTTATGATAAGTAAGAACTCAACACTCATGAAAGTCAGCTGTGCACCAGTTCTCATTTATTATCTAACTTTGTTACGTGGAATTTTTTTTCTCTAGTATATAGTTTCGTAGAATTGATTTATTTTTTCGCATGTTTACCAACTGGACTACCATTTAATTGTTAATATTTAAAAAAATTAAATAAATAATAAGACAAGAAATATGTATAGTAGTAATTTGAATCCCGACCTCCGCCTTCCTTCCCTTCGTATTATTTTCCTCGGTGGTGACCCGCACTTTAATTTCTTAAAATCAAGAGTTGGAACTAAAACGGAAAAAGTATACTTTTGGTCACTGAATGTTTGTCTGACCAAAGTTTTAGTCATTCAAATATATTTTTCAAAAATTTAGTCACTGAATGTTTGGCGGTCCAAAAAATGGTCATTCTGTTAAATTGTTGTTTGTTTTATTAACAATTTTTGTTGACATGACATGTTATGTGCCATGTCAGTCGTTAAGTATGACGTGTCACATTTACGTGGGCTATTTTTGGATTTTATTTTTCAAAAAATTCGTTTGGGTATTAAGTTTTTTAAAAAAAATGAAATACCATGTCATAAACATTGAAACATGGCACCTAACTTAATACCCAAACGAAATTTTTTGTAAAATAAAACCCAAAAATAACCCACGTGGATGTGTCACGTCATACTTAATGACTGACATGGCACATAACATGCAATGTCAACAAAAATTATTAATAAAACAAACAACAATTTAACAGAGTGACCATTTTTTTGGAAGACCAAACATTCAGTGACTAAATTTTTGAAAAATATCTTTGAATGACTAAAACTTTGGTCAGACAAACATTTAGTGACCAAAAGTATAGTTTTCCGAACTAAATCCAAAGCAAGCAATGCCTCAAATCATGTAAAATGAAAATATGAACTCAATCACTACTTGTTAAGCAATATTTTCAAAGGAGCTCTATGATATCCTTTAGATTTACTCAAAAGGATAAATTATGAACTTGTACGTTTAGTTTAATTAGTTAGGTTTTCCTAATCTAAAAGAACATCACTTGTCCAAATATAATGGGTTCATCAGTATATTGTATCGCTGAGTTGCCATAAGAGGTTTCGTGGTGTAGTTGGTTATCACGTCAGTCTAACACACTGAAGGTCTCCGGTTCGAACCCGGGCGAAGCCAATCTTTTAAAGTTTTTTTTTCTGAGCCACATTTCTTTATTTCTCTTTTGTTGGAAAGAGAATAGAATTATCAACACTAAATTATTGGACGTGTGGGCGTTTGGTCTAGTGGTACGATTCTCGCTTAGGGTGTGAGAGGTCCCGAGTTCAATTCTCGGAATGCCCCCGAATAATTTATTTTTATTTTCACTATCTAGTATTTTTTTTTTTTTTTCCTAACATGCCTCAACTTATTTTTCTCATCTCTGTGTTCATTACAACATGCTTCTACGTAAACCTTCTTTGGTTTTGTGGTGTAGGTGGCTACCACGTCAGTTTAACACACCACAGGTCCCCGGTTCAAACTCTGGCGAATCCATCTTTGTATATGGTTTATTACGGTTATATATCACAGTACTAACACGATTGGTTTCGTGGTGTAGTTGGTTATCACGTCAGTCTTACACACTGAAGGTCTCCGGTTCGAACCCGGGCGAAGCCATCTTATTATTTATTTTTACATTTTTGCCATAGAACACCTTACAGTTTTTATTTTATATACAGGTCTATTTTTTTTATTTTAGCTATTTGGTATTTTCGTCTAACATCTTACAAGTTTTCTTTCACTGTACATATGACAACTTTTTGTATACTGTATCCACCCATCCATACCAGTTTCTAAATTCTAATTGTGAACAAAATGTCTTTGGGCACCACCATCCAAAAATAGGAGAGAATCAAGGTACTAAAAAGGTATTAAGTTGAAAAAGAAAAGAAAAAAAAACTGAAGGTAACAAGTTAACTTTTAAATTTCAGAATATTTAGCTGCAAATTAGTTTTTTTTAATTTAAAAAGCTGAAAGAATGATAGTATTAATAGCTAAACAAACTTATGGAGACCAAAGATATGAACTATAATAAAAGGAAAGAAATGAGACTTGATTATCTTCTTCTTCTTTTTTTCTATTGGGTACGCATAAGGTAGGAGAATGTATAAAAGGGGAATGACAAAAATTCAAAATTAAGAATTTTCAATGGATGAATATTTCCTCTTTCCAGTGAAAATTTTATTTTGAATTTTGTGGGGTGCTCCAACAATTAGGACTGGTATAGATTATTGGAGTGGTCATGGATTCACGGTCCTGACCACTGGCGGATCTACATGGGAAGCACTAGGTTGGGGCCCCCAGTGATTTTTTTTTACTATATTATTATATTTCAAAAAAAATTGAAGGCATTGTTTTCGAATCCTCTATAATTGTGCCTCCAGTGAATTATAATCCTGGATCCGCTAGTGGTCCTGACCTTAACGCCCAGAAAAGAAAAAGAAAGAGTTTCCTTTGTTAAAGAATCAAAATACAAGCATGCTTGCATAATATATTTTGTATTTGTTTTAGATTTTGGGAAGAAGTAACAACCAAAACAAGCATGCATGCATAATATATTTTGTAGGTAAGTTCATATAAGAAAAAAGAGAGGGTTATTTACTTTTAGGATCTCTTAGAAATTTGAGTTTATGTTTCCATATTTCCAGAATAGAATTTTGGTCTCGTTCTAACAGTGGCCTTGGTTGACTGTCCAAATGTAGACCTAAACTCATATTTAAAATATTTATACGAGGTCATAAAACAAAACGAAAATATGTGAGGATTATTTAGTTTTGCATGATGGAAATTACTTGACTCGGATTATTTAGTTTTGTCCTGATCAATCGAAGATGAGACTTGTGATATTGTTGTTTACTTCTATCATGATCCCAGTAATCCCAAAACTCTCGGGGACTTTCGAGTTGCAAGTATTCAACAATTCGACCGGGACAATATACATCTGAGGATACATGATGTCCAAGAGTTCTCCACCGAGGCTGTCATCAAGATGGTTGTGTGGCCATTAAGGTCATGATAGAAGCAAATAATAGTATCATAAGTCGCATTATCGATTGGTCGTGACAAAACTAAATAACACATCTGCCACAATGCAAAACTAAATAACTCTCACATATTTTCATTTAGTTTTAGGATCTCATATTATCACGACCCGCTACCCAAATTGTTGGGCCGGGCTGAGCCATGCCTAGCCTACGCTTGTGTTATAGCGTAGTAAACTGTTCTCAGAGATAGACAATATGATTCAAGTATGCTAACAGTTCTATTATAGCATTTTAAGAGTTTATCACAACACAACATCTATAAGCGAAAACAAACAAGTTTAGTTGGTTATTACACTTCCAAAGTATGAAACTGGAGACAAAGTTCAGTAACCAAATATAAAGTTATAACAACCCATAGTCTAAGTCCAAGACAACTAAAGTAACTACTAGGCGAGGTTCCCTGCGGGGACTTCCTTAGGAGCTAAGGCCTGGTCCTCAATGATGGCCCCGTAATATGGATCACAAAGCATCTCCTCCTCGGACAATATGCCTGCAACGTTATCCTGTCAGGAAGGAAGCAAGTACTGGTTTTACAAACTGAACATACTGAGCATGGAATTAAAATAGATATAGTAAATAGAATCATGACATATCACAGTCTATCATGTAGCAGATACATTTGTCATGGCGACACTTGTAGATATAATGTTTAAAACTGGAGCAGGTACGTGATCGGTCAATAGGTATAAAATGTACCGGTGTACAAGTCTACATGTAATAAAATGTACGTACGTACAAGTCTACAAGCATAGGTGTACATACGTACAAAAATGCGGGATAAGGCCTACGACAAGGTTTGCATGTAATGCGAGCTTGCTCGGTACAGACGTACTGTAGAGGGGGGCATGATCACGTACTCAACTAGCAGTTTCTCCATTACCCAAGTTATAACATATGAGAGATACTGAGAGCAGTATAAAGCATGTGAAGCATACGGTAGGTACATAGAGACATGTAAGATATGATTTGCAGTTTAAGAAACTGTATTTAACATGGTTCATACGCAGTTCATTATCATATGCAGTAAATAAAGTTTGTAGGGTACTTGCCTCGAGTAAGGCAAGGGTACGAGTATGCAGATATAAATGTCTGGTCTCCTGTCAAAATGATACACAATCTCAGTCTTTAAACTATGTTCAAGACTTTAATATTAGCTGTGTGACACGACTCCTAACTGGACACTAGCTGAGTGATAACTTAGCATAGAAGTCCAATGTGGGGTGATACTACATCTAAACCAATACTTAGGGACTCAACACAAAGGTAGGGCAAGGTTTGCAATACTAAAATACCCAAAAGCACACATTAACACACAAGGCAAAATTATTCATTAAAAATTTAGACTGTTCACTATATTTCAATAATTATTAAAATAGTTATAATGTTCCAAAATATATAAAAATAAAGTACCAAAATTATCCTTGTTAATTGTAGTAATTTATTATAATTTGTCTGGAATTTATAAACTAATGTAGATATTTATTAAAAATCAGTTCACATATATACCTTAAAAATGAGTTATGTTTCCTATTTTTATATAGTGGCAAATATGTAATTTAAATATTGAAATAATTATATTAAATTGGCTAAATTAACATATTATTTAAATAATTTTTTCCTGGATTTTTATAGTATTTAAAAATTGTCTAAAATTTCAAATACAGTAAAGTATAGTTTCTAAAAATAAATAAATAATTATTTAATGTATTTGTCTACGTATACGAAATTGAGCCAAAGTCCAGATACGGGACGCAAGGCTATGAATCAAGTTCGATATGACTCGTACAGACTTTTAATATATTTGGACTCATTTGAGTCCACAAAACCCATGCTAGTTTTGGGCTCAAATGGCCATATCTAACAGAATACGTAAAAATACAAAATTAAATACGTAAGTAATTATGCATATTAAATTAATATAATAATATATTAATACATTATAACATACGTAATAATAACTTTTATTTTAACAAAAATATAACATATGAATTTTATACATAGCAAAATACAGATGTATTAATATATATACAGAAATACACAAGTATAAATATATATTAAATAATATATATTGTATACATAAATATACGTATATATACACACACATATATATAAATATATGGAAAAACATAGAGTATATAAATATAAATATAAATATAAATATAAATATATATATATAAATATATATATATATATATATATATATATATATATATATATATATATATATATATATATATATATATATATATATACAACTAATATTGCCCAGTGGGCTAACGGGTTCACAGCCCATTATCAGCATCCAAACCCAAAACCAATAAAGTGATGGATCTGAACCCAATAACAATAAACAAAACCCAAAACCCATACTGTTAATGGGTTTTAAATCCAAAGCACATAAACGAACCCGATAACCCAATAATATACTCGTGTCCTGACAGTTAAGGACACGAGTTGAAGTCACGATACCGTATCCTGTGTCCGAGGTAAAATCTACGAATCTGACTCGAATCCTCCGTGTCCAAGCGCACCACGAAGACCAACGACACGAGATGACACGCATATATGAATACGAGACACAATGAATGAAAATAGAAATGTGACACGTACGTGTCCGACTTAGGATTGGAAATTGGGGCTGCTGTGCGGCGGAGGAGGCGACGTCGTGGTCGAAAAAAATAGAATCTGGCTTTGCCGCGTCCTGGCGAACTCGAAGGCGGTGGTGGCTCGTCGGGAGGTGGACGGTGGCGTCGCCTAGTTTGAATCTAGGGTTTCGACAACGTTTGGACAAGTTTCGAGCTACGGCGACGCTAGGTCGATCGGGGAGGGGAATAGGGTTAGGGTTTTGAACGAGGGGACTTTATAGGCTAGGATTTGGGGGTTGATTTGGGGTTTTTGGCTAGAAATAGGAATTAGGGTTAGGGTTCCGTCGCGGTGGCTGTCGACGCTCGGCCAAGGCCAAGCCTGAGTCGTAGGGGTGGTTAGCACAAAAGCCCCTGAGGTTTTGAAAATTACACGAAACTCCTCCACCTTAACTAAAGCAAAATCCAAATTTGCAAAACCAATCCCGTAGTGTTCTGTACAAATACAAATTTGCATAGACAATATAAATATTGCAGTTTAACGTAAAAACATTTGAATTAATTGCAAACTTAATTTAAAAATTACAAATTAATATTTTAAGATTTAAAATTCATTTAAAAATCCTAGAAAATTTCTAATAATTATATTAAATTATTTTAAGGCTAAATTATTTATTTGTGATTAAAAATTCTGAATTTAAATATATTTTAATTTCATGGGCTTACAAATCTTTCCTCCTTGAAAAATTTTGTTCTCGAAATTTTCAAGGGTAGAAGACGCTACAAACATCTAACATATCAAGCAACATCATGCAATATCTAAAACAACGTCTAAGGCTAACCTCTAAGGTATCAAGCGAACACGGATGGCTCTCTCGCGACTGGTGGGCCGAACATGTAAGAATATCTGTCCCTCATGTCCGACTCTCTCTTCCAAGTGGACTCTCCTGGAGAGTGATGGCTCCAAGCAACTCGGACCAAGGGTACGATCTTGTTCCTCAGCCTTTTCTCTCTTCGATCTAATATCTCCACTGGCTGCTCTGTAACTGCAAGACTCGGTCCGGTCTCCAACTCTGAATGATCCAGTACATGGCTGGGATCAGGAACGTATCTCCTCAGCTGAGACATATAAAAAATATCGTGAACTCCCTCCAGTTGGGTGGTAGTGCAACTCTGTAAGCTACCTCTCCAATCTTGCCGAGTATCTCAAATGGTCCAATGTATCTAGGGCTCAACTTGCCGCCTCGTCCAAATCAGATCGTCCCTCTGGTAGGTGATATCTTCACCAACACCATATCTCCGTCGGTAAACTCCAGCGGTCTGCGACTGGTATCCGCCCAGTGTTTCTGGCGATCCTGAGCAACTCTTAGTCTGTCTCTGATCATCCTGACCTTCTTCGTTGCCTCAGTGATCATCTCTGGCCCAAGTATAACTCTATATCCAACATCATCCCAAAAGAGCGGTGTATGACACCGTCGTCCATATAATGCCTCAAATGGTAACATACCGATGCTGGCTTGGTAGCTATTGTTGTATAAAAACTCTACCAAGTGAAGGTGACTCTCCCATGATCCTCCGAAGTCTAGTACACATGTCCTCAACATGTCTTCAAGCGTCTGAATCATCCTTTTGGACTGTCCAACAGTCTGTGGGTGGTACGCTGTGCTGAATTTGAGCCGACTGCCTAACTCTTTCTATAAGCTCCTCCAGTAATGGGATGTGAATCTATTGTCCCGGTCTGATATGATACTCACCGATACTCCGTGCAAGCGAACTATCTACTGCATGTATAGCTCTGCCAACTTCTCGGTAGAAAGTCCCACATTGAAGGGTATAAAATGTGTATACTTCCTCAACCTGTCGACGATAACCCATATAGCATCCTTCCCTCCTTGGGAACGAAGAAGCCCTGAGACGAAGTCTATAGTAATATGTTTTTATTTCTACTCGGGAACGGGTAACGACTGCAATATGCCGGCTGGTCTCTGACGCTCCGTCTTTACCTGCTGGCAAACTAGGCACCTCAAGACGAAACGTGATACGTCTCTCTTTGTCCCGTGCCACCAAAGATGCTCCCGTAAGTCACGGTACATCTTGTTGGCACCGGGTGGATGGAATATCGTGACTAATGTGCCTCCTGTAAGATCGCCTCTATCAGATCGACCTTTGGCACGCATAACCGGCTGCCGTGCCTCAAAGATCTATCATCTGCTATGGTGAAATCATCAAGCAATCCAACTAAAGCCTGAACTCTGAGTCGGCGGAGGCTCTCATCTGTAAACTGAGTCTCCTCGATCTGATCTATCAGACCCGACTGAATATCTAGTACCATCATCTGTATTACTGTCGATCCAACCTCAGATACCATGCCATCAGATGCCTACTTAGCGCATCCGCTAGTACATTTGCCTTTCCGGGATGATACTGCAGATCAATGTCGAAGTCCTTCATCAACTCCAACCATCTTCTCTGCCTCATATTTAGCTTCTTTTGTGTGAACACATACTTCAAGCTCTTGTGGTCAGTGAAGATCTCCACGCGCTCTCCGTATAGGTAATGCTTCCACAACTTAAGAACAAAGATCACTACAGCTAACTCCAGGTCGTGAGTATGATAGTTCTGTTTATGAGTCCGCAGTTGCCTAGATGCATAGGCAATCACTTTTCTATGCTACTGTAAAACGCATCCTAGCCCCTTTTCTGAAGCATCGTTGTAAATGGTAAATCCTCCTGATCCTGATGGCAATGTTAGAACTGGTGTAGTCGTCAGTCTCCTTTTCAGCTCATCAAATGTTGCCTGGCAGTCCTCTGTCCAAATATACTCTGCATCCTTCCGCCTCAGCTTCGTCATAGGCTCGGCTATCCTGGCAAAGTCCTAGACAAACTTCCTGTAGTAGCCGGCTAATTCCAAGAAACTTCTGATCTCTGAAACTGATGTCAGAGCCTTCCATATCTCGATGGTAGCAATCTTTCAGGGGTTGAGATCCCCTCTCGAGTGACCAAATGACCAAGGAACTCCACTCGGTCAAGAAAGAACTCGCACTTCGACAGTTTAGCATACAACCTCTCCTTCGTCAGAATCCTCAAAACTGTCCGCAAGTGCTCCACCTGCTCCTCTGGCATCTTCGAGTATATCAGGATGTCGTCGATAAACACCACGAAAAATTTATCCAGATATTGGTGAAATGTCTTGTTCATCGAGTTCATAAAGACAGCTGGCACATTTGTAAGACCAAATGGCATCACCAAAAACTTATACTGTCCATACTCGGTGTTGAATACAGTCTTCGAAATGTCTTCAACTCCGACCTTCACCTGGTGGTAACCTTATCTCAAGTCAATCCTAGAAAACACCTTCGCTCCACTCAACTGGTCGAACAAATCATCTATCCGAGGCAAAGGATACTTGTTCTTGATGGTGATGGTGTTCAATGTCTGGTAGTCAATGCACAACCGGACTATACCATCATTCTTCGACACAAAGAGAACTGGTGCTCCCCATAGCGATGCACTAGATCGAATAAAATCTTTGCTCAACAGGTCATCAATATGCTCTTTCATCTCTCTGGCTTCCTTGGGGTTCACTTTATAGCAAGTCCGGGACACTGGTGATGAGCCCGACACTAAATCTATAGTGAACTCCACATCTCTATTGGGTGGGAGTCCTGGAAGATCCTGTAAGCCCGCTTTCCGAGTTTTTCTATTTTTTATTATTTTATTATTTTATTTATGTATTTTAGTTATAGTTTTAAATGTATTCTCTAGTTAGAAATTTGTGTTTACTTTCTACTATAGATATTTTGAAGAATTTACTTTAGGTAGAGATTTTACAAAATATGTTGACCCAAACCGGATCACAGTCAACCTAATCTTGACAATTAACAAAACAATATTTGTCTAGTCCAATTTGACACATCGAGCTCGAAATCAATCTACTCAGCTCATTTGTTCCAGTTCACAGCTGCTTGGAGTTTTACCACTTTGTTGTATACTGGAGTCTGTATTTTTATTATTCTTGAGTATATGATGATGTACGTTGGATCATACTGAGCACTTTGGGCTAGCCATAGCTTTATAGGTTGACTTAGCCCAAATCCAATCAACCCATTTCATCCAAAAGCCCACAAAGATTATTCTGTCCATAGAAGACAGAGTTCGGGCCAAACTCTGCCTCATACAGAGTTCGGGCCGAACTCGGTCCCCTAAAATTTAGGATGCTGATTTTTTGGTATTGATCACTGCTAGTTGTCCAACGGCCAAAAATTTGAATTATTTATACCGAATTCTGGCCGAATTCTGCCTACCCCGAACCCTATAAATAGGCCTTGATTTCTCTCATTTGAATCCATCCACTCTTCTCTTCTTCTTCTATTACATAGCCTATATATTCAAGAGCCTTACCTTTCCATCCACTTAGCATTCAAACTTCCCAACCGTCCAAGGTGCTCGGTACGATTCAGCTAGAAGTTTGAAGTGCAAGAAGTTGTAAGCCACTTGGAAAAGTCCAAGTTTCGCCAAAGCGATCATTGAAAGAAGTTTGGCGTGCTCTTCTGTGAAAAGGCACGTGGTTGTAATCCTATTTCACAAATAGTGGATTTCAATCGTGAGCTAGAGTTCTCAGGCCTGGACTAGTCCTCCACGAGGGAAACCAGGTTAAAAATCTTGTTGTGTTTGTGCTTGCTCTCTACTCTTTATTTTCGTATTTATTTTTACTCTGATTATTTAGTTGGTGAAGAGAGTTTAATTTTTAATTGATCATTTTTGATATAAACTCTATTCACCCCCCTCTAGAGTTGCCAACTTAGTCTTCAATTGGTATCAGAGCTCTGTTCTTTTTATCAAGGACTAACATCCTAGAGCTGATCCATGGCAACCACTCAACCCATGTTTTCCCATCACGGTGAAGGGCAGTCCACACATAGGCCTCCCCTATTTGATGGAACAAACTACATCTATTGGAAAACAAGGATGAGTTTCTAGCTCAAGTCGCTAGACTTCGACCTGTGGACCATCGTCACCGATGGTTACAAAAAACCTGCCAGGATAGTTGTCAATAGTGATCTCGTTGAGAAAACCCATGACAAATATTCTGACGAGGAGAAGAAACAGGCGAGTCTAGACGCGAGAGCTATTAATGCTTTATTTTGTGCTATAGACAAGAATGAGTTCAACAGGGTCTCAACATGCACCACCGCTCATGAAGTATGGAGACTTCTAGAGGTGACGCATGAAGGAACCACCCAAGTCAAGGAGTCGAAAATAAGTCGTCTCACTCAATAATTTGGGGCTTTCAAGATGAAGCCAAATGAGACGATCACACAAATGATTACAAGATTCCTCGACATCATCAACCCCTTGTCTTCTCTCGGCAAACAATATACAAATCACGAGAAGATCTGCAAGATTCTTAGGGGGCTACCAAAGATTTAGAACCCTAAGGTGACAGCCATCATAGAAGGAAATGATCTCACGACTATGTCCATGGAGACTTTGATGGAAAATCTGATGACTCATGAGGTTGACCTCAAAGACTTCGAAGAGCCTGCTCCTAAGGCAAAGGAGATTGCACTTAAAGCTCACCGACGAAGGGCTGATCCTGAAGAGACGGATGACGACAACTCGGAAGGTGAAGATCATGCTCTCCTTGTCCGCAACTTCAAAAAATTCCTTCGCTTCAATCGAAGAAAGAAGGAACCACAAGAAGATGACGAAGAAGAGCCAACATGCTACGGTTGTAAGAAGACTGGACACGTCCGAAAAGACTGTCCATTCACAAAGAAGAGCAACCGATATGAGAAACCATACAAGAAAGCTTCCTCAAAGAAATATGCCAACACAAGCATTTGGCATGAAAGCGAAGCTAGTGACTCCGAGGAAGAAAAAGACTCTCCTCAAGACACCGCCAATGTTTGTCTAATGGCTACATCCGACAAGGTAACTAGCGAAACTCTCGATGATTTTACGTTTGATGAACTTGGCGATGCATTCAATGATTTACTCAATGACCACAAGAAAGTCATTGGTAAATATAAACATGCCAAGAAAAAGATCAAAAGTTATGAAGTCGAGATTCAAAGACTCTCTTCATTGCTTGATAATAGTAGAGACACTTCATCCACAGAAGTCACAAATGAGGTGTCTAAGCTTAAATTAAGCCTACATGATGCCGAAGCACGTATAGAAAAGCAAATACAAGAGATCATAGCACTCAATACTGAGATCGCTGAAGAAAAGAATAGACACAAGATCTCTATCACTAAGATCTATGGTTTGAATACTAAGATTAATGAACTGCAGGTCGTCTCTAAGAAATTAGAGACTAGATTAGGAAAACAGGTTGTTCAACCTCAAACCCAATCACATGAGACACACACAAAGCATGACACTACTCATACTAGTCAACCACGTCATCCACCTGCAGCACGTAATCATGCTTATATGTACACACACTTTCATAAAGCACACAAACCACATGCACGTAGAAATAATTCTCATATGTCACAGAATCACCATGCTATACATAGATACAATCATCACTATGTTGCACAAAAACAAAATCACCATCACACTGCTTATGGATATAAACATCATCATGCACCACACCACTCTACATATAGACATCATCACCATGCTACTCCATATCACTCTACATATAGACATCATCATCATGTTACTCCACACCACTCTACATATAGACATCATCAACATGCTCCTAACATAAATAGGAATGCTATTTGTACTTATTGTGGATTACATGGACACATTTTACCATAATGTAGAGTTAGGAGAATAGTAGATAGAAACATATATGTATGGTTGCCGAAAACTAACTTTTCAGGATCCTCAAGAACCTGGGTACCAAAGGTCACATCTACTCTTGATGTAGGTGGACCTTCCCTCATCAACTAAGAGTAAGTGAATTCTCGATAGTGGATGCTCGCGACATATGACGGGAGACGCAAATCTTTTCATATCACTATCGATGAAGAAGGAAGGATATGTATCCTTCGGCAACAACTTTAAAGGGTATATCATTGGTAATGGTACTATAGGTCATCCTCCTTCTCCTGTAATAAAGGATATCTGCCTAGTGACCGAGTTAAAGCATAACCTGCTCAGCATAAGTCATCTTGTTGATCATGGGTATGATATTAACTTTGGACAAAATAAATGCTTTATTTATGATAGGTCAACAGGAGACATTGCTTTTGAAGGGATAAGAGAGGATAATATTTATATTTTCTATCTATCTAGAGACACTAGCAGTACAGGAAGATGTCTCTATGCTCACAAGGATGAAAGATTACTGTGGCACCAGCGTCTTGGTCATGCCAATATGGATACTATATCCAGGCTATCGACTAAGAAGCTAGTTAGAGGCTTGCCCGACATCACATTCAAAAAGGACACTGTATGTGCCGAATGTGAGTTGAATAAGGCAACCAAGTCCTCATTTCATTCCACAAACTCTGTAAGTACTACTAGACCCTTGCAATTACTTTATATAGATTTATTTGGTCCTAGTAGAGTAGCCAGTCTTGGTGGAAAACTCTACGCTTTTGTTATAGTAGATGATTTTTCGAGATTTACTTGGGTTTTTCTTTCTTATAAACAAAAGTGATACCATTTCCGTTTTCAAAATTTTTGCTAAAAAGATTCAAAATAAAAAAGGCTACATGATTACTCGAATCTGAAGTGATCATGGAGGCGAATTCAAAAATACTGATTTTGAAAAGTTTTGTGATTTAAATAGTTTTAATCATGAGTTTTCTTGTCCAAGAACTCTTCAACAAAATGGTGTTGTGGAGCAAAAGAATAGAACTCTTGGCGATATGGCTAGAGTCATATTAAATAAATTCTCTCTTCCGAAATATTTTTGGGCTGAAGCTGTCAGTACAGCGTGCCATATTTTAAATAGGGTGTTAATTCGTCCTATTACGAAGAAAACACCCTATGAGATTTGGTTTGGAAGAACTCCAAACGTTTCATATTTTTGTATTTTTGGTTGTAGATGTTTTATCCTTAACACCAAAGACAACTTAGGCAAATTTGATGCCAAAGCTGACGATGGTATATTTCTTGGCTATGCGGCCAAGAGTAAGGGATATAGAGTGTTCAACAAACGCTCATTAATTATGAAAGAGTATACAAATGTGACTTTTGATGAGGATAGCAGTGCAGCAGCTACTCTTGATGATGATGTTGAGCCATCAACTTCTACTCCAAAGAATACCACCACTAAAACCAATTCTCTGGAGGGCTTGCCAAAGAAATTCTCTTTCAAGCCCTCACATCCAGAAAATCTGGTTATAGGTGAGGTTTCACGCCGAGTAAGTACTAGATCATCATTAAGAGACTCCATTGCTAGTACTGCCTTCATTTCACAAATTGAGCCTAAAAATATTGTAGAAGCTTTTAATGATGAATTTTGGATTTCTGCCATGCAAGAAAAACTCAACCAATTCGAGAGGAGCCAAGTTTGGGAACTCGTTCCTAGGCCAGCTAATCACTCGATTATTGGTACGAAATAGGTTTTTCGTAACAAAGTTAATGAAGATGGTTCAGTTACATGTAACAAAGCTCGTCTAGTAGCCCAAGGATACAACCAAGAAGAGGGTATCGACTACGATGAGATGTATGCTCCTGTTGCAAGACTCGAATCCATTCGAATGTTTTGTGCATTTGCTAATTTTTAAAACTTTAAACTATTTCAAATGGATGTAAAAAGTGCTTTCTTGAATGGATTTATTAAGGAGGAAGTTTTTGTAAAACAGCCTCCTGGTTTTGAAAATTACAAATTTTTCGACCATGTTTTCAAACTCAAGAAAGTGCTATATGGCCTCAAACAATCCCCTAGAGCTTGGTATGAGAGGTTAAGCAATTTCTTGCTTGAAAAAGGTTTTTTAAAAGGAAAAGTTGACACAACACTTTTTATAAAATCTTTCAAAGACACCATTCTCTTAGTGCAAATTTACGTTGATGATATTATATTTGGTTCTACTGATGAAACTATCTGTTAAGATTTTGCTAAGTGTATGCAGACCGAGTTTGAAATAAGCATGATGGAAGAGCTCAATTACTTTCTTGGACTGCAAGTCAAACAAACATCAAATGGAACTTTCATCTATCAGTCAAAGTATACAAAGGACATGCTGAAGAAATTTGACCTTGACAACGTCAAACCAATCGGCACCCCAATGGCTACTACAACCAAACTAGAACTAGATGAAAGCGGTAAACCTGTTGATCAACGTAAGTATCGAAGTATGATAGGCAGTCTTCTTTACTTAACTGCCAGTCGCCCTGATATTATGTTTAGCGTTTGCCTGTGTGCTAGATATCAAGCAAATCCTAAGGAATCACACATGACTGCTGTTAAGCATATTTTTCGATACCTTAAGGGTACGGTTACAGTGGGCCTATGGTATCCCAAATCAATATCATTTGACCTGATTGGGTATTCTGATGCTGATTTCGCTGGATGTAAGGTCGACCGTAAAAGTACAAACGGTACGTGTCATTTATTAGGAAAGGCTCTAGTCTCTTGGTTTAGCAAAAAGAAGAATTCTGTCGCACTATCCACAACAGAAGCTGAATATATCGCAACTGGTCGTTGTTGTGCACAAATTCTGTGGATGAAGCAAACCCTTGAAGACTATAACTTATCTTTTATGTACATTTCTATTTTTTGTGACAACACTAGTGCTATAAATCTCACTAAGAACCCCATCTGTCACTCACGTATGAAACACATTGAGATTCGTCACCACTTCTTACGTGATCATCAACAAAATGGCACTATTAATTTAGAATTTATTGACACTGTTCATCTGTTAGCCGATTTCTTTACAAAATCGTTATCCGAGGAGCGATTCAATTTTCTTTGTCGAAAATTAGAAATTTTATTGAAACGGTTATACATTAAATTAATCTGCGTAATTATCGATTATGTCACGATTCTCTATGCTGAATTTGCTATGGGTACAAGCCGAAAGGGTCCTTCTGACAACAAGGCATAAAAGCCTAAGCGACACGGTGCACTAGTCTTCGGACTACCGCTAGCTGGGATCCGGCCCCTGCAGCTACCCCATAGCTGCTTCACTATATTGATTTATGTCATAACTCCTTAGTTATTATATGATTAAATTTCATTTATAGCCTGCCTCATTTGAAAATTCTAATTTTCAATCTTGTTTTTATTCATATCTTTGACTATTTATTCAAAATCTTTTTCAATCTCATCTTTTATTTCCTACTTGAAGTTCTGGTCCAAGGAACCAGAACTCGGGCCGAACTCTGCCCCACCCAGAGTTCGGACCGAGTTTGGTGTCCTCGTTCCAGAACCTCAAATCCTTCTCAGCCGTTCATCTTGTCTTAATCCAGTAGCCCATATTTCACCCGACCAGCCGACCAAGAGACCATAAATTCAAAAAGTGGTCTCTCTCTCTCCTCCATTGTCTTCTTCCTCAAAACCCTAACCCTAGAAGGCTATTTTCCTTGGGATTTTGCTCTCCAAACTCAAAGAAATCATTCTTGGAGTTGTTCTCCTCCATCTTAGGGCTCTTTTAAGGTATATCTATCTTTCTCTTCCCATCTCAATTTTTTTTATTTCTATGGCTCCTAGGTTGCTTGGTAGGGGTAAAAGACCAAGGAGAAGTATTGGTGAGTCCTCTACTAATCCTAACCCAAACCCTCAACCTAATCCTCCACCACAACCTAATCCTCAACCTCCTCCTCTCATGGTGCATCCACTTTTTAATCTACCTCCACCACTCAATGCCGACACATACAATGACCGTCTTTTTTGTGTCCTTAGATGCGTCCGACGCATGGTTCGCCGACTTCCTTCATCGTCGTGTCTTTGCGGGACACCCCATTAAATTTACGGTGTTTTCCGATTTTTTTCCAAATTTTCGTGACTTATGTCTTGATGAGCTTGTTGCGACTCGTGAACCAATATATGTAAATACAATACAAATGTTTTATTGCAACATGACTTATGATCGCACACGTATCTATTCACGTGTCACCGGTGTAGACATATCTATTGATGATTTTGAGTTAGCCGACCTACTTGGTTTGCCCGACCCAAACACTTGGGAAAGGCTTGATGATGCTTGGGACTTTGTTTTTCCCGACGAGACCACGTTGGAGAGTTTCAAGGGTGATCTTTGTTCTCCAAATCTTTCCCCTCGTAAACTCATGGCTAAACATCTCAACAATTATTTCTATGAACTTCATAGAATCATCTTTTCTTCGATCTTGCCAAAAGCTGGATCAACAGATGAAGTTACTTACTTTGAGATCACTACTCTCTTCTTTCTTCATTTTTGTGTCCCCTTTAACTTCCCTCGCACGATGAAGGATTGGATGATTCGTGCTAGGCCTAAACCAAAATCTTTGGTTTATTCTATGTATCTTCCTTTGATATTTCGTGCCTTCCATATTCCATTGGATCAGTGTCAGTCCTTGCCCCCTCTTGCCTTTCTGACTAAGGCCAGGAGAACTGTTACTGCCATCGCCTCTTCTGAGTCCGATGATGATGAGGAGCCGGCATCTCCTGCTCCCTTTGCTGCTTCTGACTCACCTGCTCCCGAGTCCACTGCTACACTGGACTCTCTTCATACTATGCTTCGCGATCGCTTCTGTTTGGAAGACGAGCGCTGGGTCGAGATGGATGATCGCTGGACGCAGATGGACTACCGCACTACTCTGCAGATGAGTGCGCTCAGCAACTCCATCCACGACATTCAGTACTCCATGGCCTCTCATCAGACGATGCCGATTCTGATGCTGCGTGATCCATCTCGCGATGGCTATTGCATTGACGATTCGTGGGTTCGTCGCTATCTTGACCCAACTTCAGTATTTGTGGATCCCCGCCGTACTGGTTCTGATGGTGCGGGGCCTTCTCATGCTCCTTGATGGATATGGCCATTTGTATTGCTACTGATGATTAGGACTGTTTTTATTTTTGGCACTTTGTTTTATTTTGCTCAGTTTGCTTATGTTTTTATGTCTTTAGAACTCTATGGCTCGGTTTATTTTTCTCAGTTAATGCATGTTCTCTTTCATTATATGGTTGTTAGCTTAATCTCTTTATGCCTATCTCCATTTTTGCTGATTGTCAAAAGGGGAAGAACTATTGCTATTTGTATGAGCCTATATTGTGTATCCTTGTATTTGTATATTTAGATAAGTATTTACAAGAAATATCAGTTTACGGGGGAGTACGATTGTTCAAGTACGGGGGAGCTATAATATGTTCAGGTATGAATATTGGACATACAAATATCATGTTTTGTCAATTATCAAAATGGGGGAGATTGTTGACCCAAATCGGATCACAGTCAACCTAATCTTGACAATTAACAAAACAATATTTGTCTAGTCCAATTTGACACATCGAGCTCGAAATCAATCTACTCAGCTCATTTGTTCCAGTTCACAGCTGCTTGGAGTTTCACCACTTTGTTGTATACTGGAGTCTGTATTTTTATTATTCTTGAGTATAGGATGATGTACATTGGATCATACTGAGCACTTTGGGCTAGCCATAGCTTTATAGGTTGACTTAGCCCAAATCCAATCAACCCATTTCATCCAAAAGCCCACAAAGATCATTCTGTCCATAGAAGACAGAGTTCGGGCCGAACTCTGCCTCACACAGAGTTCGGGCCGAACTCGGTCCCCTAAAATTCAGGATGCTGATATTTAGCTATTGATCAGTGCTAGTTGTCCAACGGCCAAAAATTTAAATTATTTATACCGAATTCTGGCCGAATTTTGCCTACCCCGAACCCTATAAATAGGCCTTGGTTTCTCGCATTTGAATCCTTCCACTCTTCTCTTCTTCTTCTATTACATAGCCTATATATTCAAGAGCCTTACCTTCCCATCCACTTAGCATTCAAACTTTCCAACCGTCCAAGGTGCTCGGTACGATTCAGCTAGAAGTTTGAAGTGCAAGAAGTTGTAAGCCACTTGGAAAAGTCCAAGTTTCGCCAAAGCGATCATTGAAAAAGTTTGGCGTGCTTTTCTGTGAAAAGGCACGTGGTTGTAATCCTATTTCACAAATAGTAGATTTCAATCCTGAGCTAGAGTTCTCAGGCCTGGACTAGTCCTCCACGAGGGAAACCAGGTTAAAAATCTTGTTGTGTTTGTGCTTGCTCTCTACTCTTTATTTCCGCATTTATTTTTACTCTGATTATTTAGTTGGTGAAGAGAGTTTAATTTTTAATTGATCATTTTTGATATAAACTCTATTCACCCCCCCTCTAGAGTTGCCAACTTAGTCTTCAAAATAGACCTATAGAATTATATGATCAGTTACTGCGATTGAGTTTCCAATATGTTTTTGTAACCTCCGTTAAGTAAATTCTTGGATATTTTTGAAAATTTGTATTTTTTTTTCTTTTCTCTGAATTTCTCTGAATCTCGAAAAACGTGCTATTTCAAATTTTTGGGAAGACAAATTTGACCGTGATTGCTATCGGTCCTTGTTGGTTTTGGTCTACTATTTCATGCGATTTTATCCTATTGGAATTTTTCTGTCCATTCCTTAAAATCAATAATTTATAAATGTTGTTCTATAGGGAGAGACGTTTATTGAATTTTGGAATTTCAAAATATAATTATTTACTAAATAAATAATTTTTTAAATATATTTAAATAATTAGTGAATAAATTAGTATTATTTATGTCTTTAAAAATATTGGCTAAATTGTAATTAGCCATTTGTTAAATTAGTATTAACTAGTACTTTAATTATTAATTTATAACTAATATTTATTTAGTACTAATTAATCGGCAGATAGTGATATGGTTAGTAGTTAGCAGTTAGTGATTAGCGTTAGTTTTTCCACTATGTTTTTCCTAATTCTATTACATGTACATTTTTGGGTTTTCTCCCACTTTTCCTATAAATATCACACTTTCCAAGACCCACAAACACAAATCCCTAAAACCTAAAAAATTCCTACAGCCACCATAGCCACACCCAACTGTTGACCACGGCCAATGGCCGGATTTTCGACAACCACCCTCACCACTACTGCCAACACCACCACCCGACCACCGCCATCAACCACACGCCATCACCGCCGTCGTCCTCATCCCTCCGACCGCCATTCCAGAACACGCCACCACCACCGTAGTCACCCTTCGCCCACCACCGCCACCATCAGATCCATCACTCACCGAACCTCCACTGCCATCAAACCCATCACCACCGCCATAAACCACCGCCACCACTGTAAACCACCACCGCCGCCGCCGTTCATCATCCCCAACCCCATCACCACCGCCATAAACCACCACCGCCACCACCAGAACACTACCACCCCGCCTTTTCCCCAAAAATCCAATAGATAGAGAGAGAGAGAGAGAGAGAGAGAGAGAGGGGACCTGTCGACTGCCGTCGTCGTCCGTTCCCGCCGACAAGACCCCCTCGCCGGCGCCCAGTCGCGCCACACCACCGAGAACCGTCGCCCTGCGATATCCTTTGCCGTTGGCTGACCTGGATCTGCTCCGGCCTTCTCCACTTCGCCTCCGCCCGGCGGCGACCTCCCGAGCGCCCACTCCGACGCGCCGACCATCGATAACCCTCTCTCCTCCGTTACCGAGTTTCTCCGCGACCAAACCCATTTTCTCCACTGACTGTAAGCTTCTCCATCTCCTTTTGTTATTGATTTTTTTGGAGAGAGGAGACCCTCTCGAATAAAGGAATACTGATGACCCCCATTTTTTTGCTCTTCCTTTTCGTTCTTTTGTGTGACTTTGGAGTTTGCGAGTTAGTTCAAACCCCATGAGAGCCTCCCTCTTTTATTGGGACAGTTCTTTTTTTTCCCTTCTGTTGTTGGGGATTGAGCCCCCCATTTTGCTTATATATAAGTTATAAGTTATATAATATTTATAAATATTAGTTTATATATATATTGTTATATATAAATATTTTATATATTATTTATATATATAATAGTTTATTTATTAGTTATATAATAGTTTATTTATTAGTTATATAATAGTTATTTTGTATAATAGTTAATGTATATTTGTACATGTATTAATATATAATGGTATATATATATTAGTTTATAATTATATATATATTAGTTTCGTATAATAAATGTATAATTGTTTAATAATATATTAGTATAATACATGTATATTTGTTATATATAATGTATATTGTTTATATGAAATGTATAATTGTTATAATAAATGTGTATTAGTTTTATGATAAATGTATGTTAGTTTATATATAGTATATAGTGATGGTAGTATTATTATTATTATATTATTATTATGATTTGACATTAAAATTCTACTTGACAAGTGGGAGTTTTAACTTAGAATATTATCTATATTTCAATATACATATATCTAAATATTTTATGATTTATAAAATAAATATCAAAATAGTTTCTAATATTATATAATAATTTTCTAAATAGAATATCTGTATTAGTTATACTTTTTCTAAAATCAAATCGTGACTATGATAGTCATTTTCTATCTCTTGTTTTGATTGTCGTACCAATCCTGATTTTAGACTTTTATATACCAAATTAGGTTATTTGGACTACTCTGGACTCATTGGGACTGCCCGTATCGTCGTCTGGGACCCTCTGTAGAGCATAGCAGTGTACCTACCTCGTGTCGACACGTTCGTGTCACGCACGTCGACTCCAATCAAATCGAGGCGAGTACATTCTCTGATCATTTCATATCTTGTTTAGGATTATATTTTCTGCTTTAGATTATCTTACTTGATACTGACACGTTGGTAACACGGATTAGTACTATATGGATCCCTTCATGAGATGTTATCCTTCTCGGGAGCATCAGATACTTTTGACCAATGTGTTTCACTTACATCACGTATCTTATGCTTCTATTATCATGAATCTTCGGGAATCAGCTAGTGACTCATGTACTCACATAATCACCGAGCATTCACGAATCAATTCATGAATCACCCTTATGGGCAACGTAGTATAATCATGAATCTTAACGTAACTTGAATGGATCTTTGTGTATTGATTGGGGATGGGGAAGTATAAATGAACATGTGAATAAATCCAAGTAGTGTAATCATGAATCAATTCCAAGTAGTGTAATCATGAATCAGTCCTTAGCCATTCACATGTTTATCCAGTACTCTAAATCACTTGCACTGTCTCTCTTTTATATATCATAGATATTTACTTACAGTCTCTCTTTTATATTATGCTATTGTTCAGTTCCTGTATTTTATTCTCTAGCATGATTATATTTCCTTTCCTGCTATGACTTGTTGAGATGTACTGTGCTCGCTCCCGTCCTGACTGGACCTGTTGATAAATTTTACAAATAGCTTGGAGGTTGCCTGCTAGCCTAGAAGAGACACAGTAGAGGTTGTATAGATAGCTTGGGTTTTGCTTATAGTTTATTTTCAGTTGTCTTGAGTTGTATTTATGGATTTACTGTATTTGAGCTTTGAGATGTATTTCTGGGTTGTGTATCTTAGACACTTAAGACTTCTATCTGCTGTATCTCTTTTGGATTTCATGTTTTATCTATCTTCCATTATGTTCTATCTTAGATGTGATTGAGTTTACTTTCTGCTATGTCACCCCTATTCGGGGAGTATAAACTACTTAGCCTTATACTGTTAGATGCATGAGACCTAGGACAACGTTCTACCGCCGACACTGCGGCGTAGGCTGGACGTACCCACGTCTCGTACCCTAACTCTAGGGTACGGGTCGTGACACGTTTTTAGTGGTGGCCCATGCAGGTCGAGTTTGTGTAGTGGTATTCGAACTAGAGTACCACTACAGCCTGCAGTAGGATTAGGATATATTTTTGAAGGTACTCAATCACAGTTAGGATCCCTTGAGAGATTCTTGGGACGACCCTTGAGAATCTTATTTTAACTTCGATTTGAAAACTCTCTTCCCTTGATTTGATTTATCTTTACTTTCTGTTGTTGAATTTGATTTTGATGGATTATTGTTGAATTTGAGTTTGTATTTATTGATTTTGATGGAAGATTGTTGAATTTTGAATCTTGATGTTAGCTGTAGCATCCGAGTTTGTATTTATATGATTTGAAAAATTTTTGTTCATTTTTTAATCTTGATGTTCGTTGATAAATTTGATTTTTGGGTATTCATTGTTGATTTAATTTAATTTTTGTCAAGATAAAATTATATGGGCTAGGTCATCTAAGTTTTGGAATCTAGTCTTCTATAGTCACATTATGCAGCATGGTGAGGACATATAGTCTGGCTTTGGATATATTTCTTGGGTGTGGGAATTTAAGGTTTTCGCAGCCAAGCTAGCGGCATCGCAAAAATGTTAAATACCATGATTCTAGAGGTATGTGCCTAAGTCGAGGACTCTGTGATTATCGTAGCCTTGCTTACTAGTATGACGAGGATTTAGAGTACCATGATTTTGGATAGACGCATATGATTATCAGATTGTACCTTAAATGTTTTCGAACATGTATTCTCTACTTTTGTTCCAGTCCTTCAAAAAAAAGAATTATTATTTGTTTGTTTTGTTTTGTTTCTTATTATTTAACTTATGAGTAGGTTTAGCTGTTTTTATAAACCTTTGTGTAACTTCTTTCTATGAATTTCTTCTTAATACAATGAATCAATGATTTTGCTAGACCTTATTTTGGATTTGATATTATAGCTCTGGTTTCAAAATGGTTCCTTCTTTTAAACAGATAAGCAGAACAAATTCTTTTATCATTCTCTTCCTGCCAATATTTTATTCCATCATTCTTTGTCTTATATAACTGTCCTGATTACATCAATTCTCTGTCTCGTATCTAATTCTGTTAGCTATACTTTGAAACCCTTGAATCTTCATATCATTTTACCTGAGAAATGTTGAGGAAATAACGTAAATCATCTAGTTCGGAAATGACGTAATTGGTTATTATAGGATGATTTTGTAGGAATCAGAATGTTGGATGTCAAATATGAAAAATTTGAGAGGGAGATGTGGTAAAGGTTTAGAATGGAATCGAGTGATAAATGTTATCAATTTAGAAACAATCACAGGAAATTTTGGTTATGAGTAATTCATGGATGTATTTCAAAAAAAAACTAATGAGGATATCAGAGGTCAACCTAGTTTTGAGAACTTAGAAAATCTTGGTTATTGATTTTGGGGAAAACTTTTACTCTGAGGCTATGTAGAAATTTAGAAATAAAAAAAAGAATTTTATTGTATTCAATGATTATGCGAAATTGAACTAGATATTGTAAGATGGTGACTAGAGACAGAGAGAACACAAGGATTTTAAGCTATAGGAATTATTTTGAGGATTGGGAAAAAAATTATAGAATTCAAAAAGGATAATATTGAAGGTGAACATTGAAGAAATATGAAGGTTGATTTATAAATAAGAATAAATTTTGTATGACATGGTGGTATTGGAGTTGAGTAAATACGAGACTTGATTTAAACAAGTTCAAGAATTTCATAAACTGGATCTAGAGGTTTCGGATCTAATTTAGAACGAGGTGAAAGAATTTGGAAATTTGATTAAATGGATAAGTGTTGATACCTAATTAAGAGGGGTATGCTTCGTGGGAAATGTTTTAGAAGTTTAGAATTTTGTCTATGGTGATCATGGTAAAGGTTTAGATGACTGAAGGTTATAAAATTTCGATGATAGTTATATAGAGGTTGATTTCATATTGGGACTTGTGAGATAAAAAATATGATTTGGCAAATGCTAAACTTGATGGTATTAGAGAGAGATGATTAACTTGACTTCTTATGAAATCTTTCTTTGTTCCCTAAAAGGTTTTCAATATCATTGAATCCTAGCTCCCTTAATCACGACCAAATCGACCTTGATCATCTTTTCTTATCATATTAATATCTTAGGTTGTACTCAATTGAATTAAATTTAATTATGACCTGAATCTCCATTCTTGTATGCTCGTGCTCAGACTTCGATGAACCTGTCCTCCAAATTGCCCAAATCTTGATTTCCCAGAATTGATCAACTTAGGTCGTATCGCGACTAAAATTTCTTAATATTATTGTGATTGGATTTCAATGCTATTGACATTCGTTCCTTAACTGTTGATTTTGATTTTCCTTGAGTTAGTACCTTTCATTGTACCAATAGTCTTGACCCTTGACCGTACTCAATTTAGTTGAATTCCATCGTGACTTGGATCTCTATCATATGTTGCTCGTGCTCAAAAATCTTGATTTTAATTTTTCGAACCTAAATTCAAATATTGATTAGCTTTACTTTCATCGTGTTAATATTGTAATTTTGATCGCAATCAAACTTCGATACCCATATCACTCGTGCATAAAACTCTGATTTATTCTTGAAATGACTAAATTATGTTCCAATCGCGATTCAGCTTCATACTATTCTTGATCGTACTGAATTAATGTTGAGTTATGTCGAGGCTACTAACATACTCTTCATCATATCTAAATACTATTTAACCAAGGATAGACTGACTTTATCTTCGATCGTGTCGAACTAACGATTATGATCATGTTCGAATTTTAACACTAGTACCCAAACTCTTTTCTGACCATGATTTACTTCCTGATTATATCTAAACTCCTTGTGATTAGTCATGCCTAGATGACCCGGCATGACTAGACGACTATGAATCCCATGATCATAATTTTAACGACCATGACTATTGTACCGATTTTGCCTCTAAATCATGCTTGAAAAGTTTGTCCTTGATCACGACTATCGATTGACTATGAACTTGTCATGAATTGAGTGATCATATCAAAAATAAAATTTTTTCCATTGTGCCTAAAATCTTGATCTTCGATCACGACAATACATGAACTTAGTCGTATCTGAATTTGATTTTGATCATGACTGAACAATATTTCTGTTAACGCCTAGATTTCAATTCTATAACTGCTCGTGCTATGAGTCCATTCCTGAATCATTCCTAGATTTTATTTTGGGTAACTTATCCTTGATCATGCCAAAGTGATTTAAATCATCTTCAAATTTCTAATCACGATCGAGCCCTGATTCACGACTTAATTAGTCTTGTCCATCAGATTTTTGATCGTGCTATACTCAGATTTGACCCTACCTTTATCATAACCAAAACAACAATTAATTATATTAGTCGTGACTCGAGTCGTGCCTAAGATGCTGAATCTTCGTTCTAAATCGTGCCTAGTTGATTCAACCATACTATGATTCTATCGTGCCAGATCAATAGTCGTGCCTAAACAATTTCGAGTTGATTATCTTGATCGTGCCATGGTCGTTGTCTTTTATCATGTCTGATTTATTGCCTAAATTTCTACCATGTTTTAACTTCCCTGCCAATCCTTAATTTCGATGATGAAATTTCTTTAAGGAGGGTAGATTTGTAACCTCCGTTAAGTAAATTCTTGGATATTTTCGAAAATTTGTATTTTTTCTTTTCTCTGAATTTCTCTGAATCTCGAAAAACGTACAATTTCAAATTTTTGGGAAGACAAATTTGACCGTGATTGCTATCGGTCCTTATTGGTTTTGGTCTACTATTTCATACGATTTTATCCTATTGGAATTTTTCTGTCCATTCCTTAAAATCAATAATTTATAAATGTTGTTCTATAGGGAGAGACGTTTATTGAATTTTGGAATTTCAAAATATAATTATTTACTAAATAAATAATTTTTTAAATATATTTAAATAATTAGGGAATAAATTAGTATTATTTATGTCTTTAAAAATATTGGCTAAATTATAATTAGCCATTTGTTAAATTAGTATTAACTAGTACTTTAATTATTAATTTATATATAACTAATATTTATTTAGTACTAATTAATCGGCAGATAGTGATATGGTTAGTAGTTAGCAGTTAGTGATTAGCGTTAGTTTTTCCACTATGTTTTTCCTAATTCTATTACATGTATATTTTATGGTTTCCTCCCACTTTTTCTATAAATATCACACTTTCCAAGACCCAAAAACACAAATCCCCAAAACCTAAAAAATTCCTACAGCCACCATAGCCACACCCAACTGTTGACCACGGCCAATGGCCGAATTTTCGACAACCACCCTCCCCACTACTGCCAACACCACCACCCGACCACCGCCATCAACCACACGCCATCACCGCCATCGTCCTCATCCCTCCGGCCGCCATTCCAGAACACGCCACTACCATCGTAGTCACCCTTTGCCACCACCGCCACCATCAGATCCATCACTCACCGAACCACCACTGCCATCAAACCCATCACCACCGCCTTAAACCACCGCCACCACTGTAAACCACCACCGCCGCCGCCGTTCACCATCCCCAACCCCATCACCACCGCCATAAACTACCGTCGCCACCACAAGAACACTACCACCCCGCCTTTTCCCCAAAAATCCAATCGATAGAGAGAGAGAGAGTGAGAGAGAGGGGACCTGTCGACTGCCGTCGTCGTCTGTTCCGGCCGACGCGACCCCCTCGCCGGCGCCCAGCCACGCCACACCACCGAGAACCGTCGCCCTGCGATATCCTCTGCCGTTGGCTGACCTGGATCTGCTCCGGCCTTCTCCGCTTCGCCTCTGCCCGACGGTGACCTCCCGAGCGCCCACTTCGACGCGCCGACCACCGATAACCCTCTCTCCTCCGTTACCGAGTTTCCCCTCGACCAAACCCATTGTTCCCACTGACTGTAAGCTTCTCCATCCCCTTTTGTTGTTATTGATTTTTTTGGAGAGAGTAGACCCTCTCGAATAAAGGAATACTGATGACCCCCATTTTTTTGCTCTTCCTTTTCGTTCTTTTGTGTGACTTTGGAGTTTGCGAGTTAGTTCAAACCCCATGAGAGCCTCCCTCTTTTATTGGGACAGTTCTTTTTTTTCCCTTCTGTTGTTGGGGATTGAGCCCCCCATTTTGCTTATATATAAGTTATAAGTTATATAATATTTATAAATATTAGTTTATATATATTGTTATATATAAATAGTTTATATATTATTTATATATATAATAGTTTATTTATTAGTTATATAATAGTTTATTTATTAGTTATATAATTGTTATTTTGTATAATAGTTAATATATATTTGTACATTTATTAATATATAATGGTATATATATTAGTTTATAATTATATATATATTAGTTTCGTATAATAAATGTATAATTGTTTAATAATGTATATTAGTATAATACATGTATATTTGTTATATATAATGTATATTGTTTATATGAAATGTATAATTGTTATAATAAATGTGTATTAGTTTTATAATAAATGTATGTTAGTTTATATATAGTATATAATGATGGTAGTATTATTATTATTATATTATTATTATGATTTGACATTAAAATCCTACTTGACAAGTGGGAGTTTTAACTTAGAATATTATCTATATTTCAATATACATATATCTAAATATTTTATGATTTATAAAATAAATATCAAAATAGTTTCTAATATTATATAATAATTTTCTAAATAGAATATCTGTATTAGTTATACTTTTTCTAAAATCAAATCGTGACTATGATAGTCATTTTCTCTCTCTTGTTTTGATTGTCGTACCAATCTTGATTTTAGACTTTTATATAGCAAACTAGGCTATTTGGACTACTCTGGACTCATTGGGACTGCCCGTGTCGTCGTCTGGGACCCTCTGTAGAGCATAGCAGTGTACCTACCTCGTGTCGACACGTTCGTATCGCGCACGTCGACTCCAATCAAATCGAGGCGAGTACATTCTCTGATCATTTCATATCTTGTTTAGGATTATATTTTCTACTTTAGATTATCTTACTTGATGTTGACACGTTGATAACACGGATTAGTACTATATGGATCCCTTCATGAGATGTTATCCTTCTCGGGAGCATCAGATACTTTTGACCAGTGTGTTTCACTTACATCACGTATCTTATGCTTCTATTATCATGAATCTTCGGGAATTTGCTAGTGACTCATGTACTCACATGATCACCGAGCATTCACGAATCAGTTCAAGAATCCCCCTTATGGACAACGTAGTATAATCATGAATCTTAACGTAACTTGAATGGATCTTTGTGTATTGATTGGGGATGGAAGAGTATAAATGAACATGTGAATAAATCCAAGTAGTGTAATCATGAATCAATTCCAAGTAGTGTAATCATGAATCAGTCCTTAGCCATTCACATGTTTATCCAGTACTCTGAATCACTAGCACTGTCCCTCTTTTATATCATAGATATTTACTTACAGTCTCTCTTTTACATTATGCTATTCTTCAGTTCCTGTATTTTATTCTCTAGCATGATTATATTTCCTTTCCTGCTATGACTTGTTGAGATGTACTGTGCTCGCTCCCGTCCTGACTGGACCTGTTGATAAATTTTACAGATAGCTTGGAGGTTGCCTGCTAGCCTAGAAGAGACACAATAGAGGTTGTATAGATAGCTAGGGTTTTGCTTATAGTTTATTTTCAGTTTTCTTGAGTTGTATTTATGGATTTACTGTATTTGAGCTTTGAGATGTATTTCTGGGTTGTGTATCTTAGACACTTAGACTTCTATCTGCTGTATCTCTTTTGGATTTCATGTTTTATCTATCTTCTATTATGTTCTACCTTAGATGTGATTGAGTTTACATTCTGCTATGTCACCCCCATTCGGGGAGTATAAACTGCTTAGCCTTATACTGTTAGATGCATGAGACCTAGGACAGCGTTCTACCGTCGACACTGCGGCGTAGGCTGGACGTACCCACGTCTCGTGCCCTAACTCTAGGGTGTGGGTCGTGACAGTTTTAGATATTATTAATAATATATAGTGTTGCTTCTAAACATTATAGGCTAATTTTGATTTAATCTAGATTCGATAATTATTCAAGTTACCATTATCATTCATTTCATGGTTTAGATATATATAAATTGTTTTGAAATCTATTTGATAAAATTAGATAATATTTAGATTATCATATTATTCAGCTTTTCAATTTAGGTTTCAAAGGTATACGAGTTATATTATTGATAATACCAAATACTACTTTAAATATTATTATTGCAATCGTTAGTAGATTGTGAATAGATCGAATTTGTTATTTGATTTTGATTTGAATCTATAAGATTTAAACTTTTGATAAGTACTAAATGTTATTTAAAATTATTAGTTGATTTCGAAAACAATGTATATAATTTAAATTATTGATAATATCAAATTTATATTTCAATATTTTATTATAATCAAATTACTTGATCTTGGTTTTTAATTTATTTGATTTGATATACTCAGTTGTGAAAATACTTATTGGTATCTTAATAGGTATATTTCATTTATAAAAGGGTGATTCGATTATAGGCAACTAAGACTATTAGATTGCGACTAGATCGATTTTGTTAATCATTATTCGAATTGATTTGAATTTACAATATTTTAAATATTAGATCTTGATTCATATTATTTGTTTTGATTAATATATTTTATATTGTTTTGATAATATTATTAAATTTAAAATTCCTAGAATGATTATTTAGTAGAATTAGTAATGTTAAATGTCATTTAAAGTAATTATTTTCAGATTTAATAGTATCGAATTTACATTTACATATTTTGTGATAATCGACTAATCGATTTATTTGAGTTTAAATGATTAAATTACTTTGAAACTATTAGATATACTTTTCAATTTATTTGCATAATCCCTTACCAGAATTGATTACATCGATTAGTTATTATTTTACCAATAAAAGATTGTCAAATTATTTCTAAAATAAGATTCGAATTTATATGATTTAAGCTATTTGATAAATATTGAATTAAATGTTGGATTGGATTTGCTTTATGAAGTTTGAAGTTATTTGAGGAATTATCTTATTTGTAGATTAAACGTTTTCAAAAACTAGTATCCTATTTGATATTGCATAATTACTTAAAGGGAATTGATTGCCTTAAATCTAATTTTTGATAATATTCTTCCAAACCAAACCTTATCTCTAATTATAGTATAGATATTCGTCTTCCCTCTCTCGGCTTTCTAATTTTTCCCACCGCAGAGCCTATGCTCCAAGCCACTCTAGAAAGAATTTCCAGCAACAATCATCCAGCCATTAACACCACCACTTGGTCTCCACCACCACCGGGTCTTACCCGCCAAAATCCTGCCGCCACTCAGCCACAAACAACCCGGCGCCGCCAACACCATCCACAACATCGAATACACAGTTTCGTGTCCAAGGAACCGTGTCCACCACCACAACATAAATCATCGTGTCCGCACCCGTACGTCCGTGTCCCTTGTCAACATCCAGTTCCCCATTCGTGTCCTGTACAATACAATCATCCACAGTACAACCCTATGTCCAACATTCGGACACGATCCAATACACAAACAGAACATCAAAGAAAATCATCACCCTAACCTTTCCGGCGACCCAACGCCGATCCACTCCAGCCGCCGGCCAAAGACGTCGCCTCCGCACCGAGCCTCGCCAGCCCTAGATCTGCCCTCCGTCGCTACAACCCTGGTTGATCTCCTGGCCGCGCCCGTCATGCACCGTCGGGGCCGGACCCATCGTCCCCGTCTGTAATGCCCATATCTCGTATTACGTATTGGGAATACGTGTACGTATTTTGGGCTCGTATTTTTGGTTTGTCATAATTAGTTAGCCTTGGATTTTTATTTTGCATGTTGCATTAGCATGGTTCATCATGGCATTGCATTGGCTTGGTTTGGTTCGGTTTAGTGGGTTTGGCTTGGTTTGGTTTTATTGTGGAGAACCACTCCTACCTACCACCACTCCCACCATAAATATCTATCCCACTCTCTCTCTTCCATTATTACTCATTACTCATTTCTTCTTCTCCATCTTTACTCTTCACCTACCAGGAGAGAGTGGAGAGCTTAGGCAAGTGCACCTTGCTTCATGGAGGAATCCCATTTTTATTGTTCCATTGTCTTTCTCATGTGTTTCTAAACCACTTTAGTACTTGGCATTTTTCATTTCCATGGTTAAAATTTTGTAGATCTAGCCTTGTGGTATTTTTGGTTTCCAGGACTTTTGATCCATCACACTTGCATATTTTGCTAGTTGATGGTTCCATGTTGTAGAGAATTTCGTTCTACCTCATTTTGACCTATGGAAGTCCAAATTTGGACTCCTGTGGGAAAT
Organism: Iris pallida; assembly: GCA_029216955.1. Taxonomy (NCBI): domain Eukaryota; kingdom Viridiplantae; phylum Streptophyta; class Magnoliopsida; order Asparagales; family Iridaceae; genus Iris; species Iris pallida. Next base: position 9,846,054 of record JANAVB010038419.1, read on the forward strand.
TGGGCGGTGTGGAGAAGCCATGGTATTTTCCATGAACTTCTTCTCAGTTGGCAACAATTATTATTAGCTTGCATTTTGGCCGCATGATTCATGCTTAGCCGCATGGACATGTCAACATTGTTTGCTTCCTGACATGATAGCATTTATTAGTCAGCATATTAATTGGGTAAGGCCTAACAATAATTGCCACGTACAGCTTGCAATTGCCTGCATTAATTGTACTAGAGAGCCGCATGAATTTACAAATATTTTAGCTGCATGATAATTTGAAAGCTGGCCGCATATGCCTTTTTTCCCTCCTCCATTTAAATTAGCCCCAGCCGCATACAATTTTTTTTAAGCATTAACTAAATGCCTTGCCCAGTCGCATGTATTCCTGAAGCATTTAATGCAATGCTTGTTTCCATAATGCATTCTTAAAAGCATTAGATAATGCTTTGCTTCAGAAATGGCATTGAATGCACTTTGTTAGCATATTAAATAAATGCCTGTGTCAGAATGCATTGAATGCAATTCTTAGCATTTTTCTAACAAGCCGCATGGGACAAGCATTACTTGAATGCAAATTTTTCTAATGCCTTTTTGTTTAAGAGCCGCATGTGAAGCATTGTCCAGCCGCATAACAATTCTTAAGCATTAATACATGCTTGTCCGGCCGCATAGCAATCAAGGCATTTGCTTTGTTCACAAAAGCATTGATTTAATACTTTATTTAATACATTAAATGCTTTACTAAGCCTTAAACAAATGTCTTGTCAAGAATGAGCATTTAATGCAATATAAAGGCATTAGTCCAAAGCTTGTTCCAGGAAGGACATTAAAATGCATTATTAAGTATTAAACCTATTGAATTATTTCAGAATGCATTTTAATACATTTACAAAGCATTCTCCAGTACTAGCCGCATAAGGAATCATTTAATATTAATTGCTTGTTTGCATTTTCATGCAAGCAGACCACATGGCCATTAATTATTTATTTATTTTCGTTTGTTATACCTTCATGTAAGTAAATGTGGGGGTGAGCCGCATGGCCTTGGTTATTCCTGGGTCGTATGGCAAATTGCCATTGTATGCTGGCCACGTGGGTTTAATGTATTAATTATTGTTGGGTCCCACATGGCCACTATACTTGAGTGGCCATGTGCCCCTTTTCCTTGTTTGAGTGGAAGCTCGCAATTATTGTCTTCCCACTCTCAGTCTTTTCTGACTGCATGAATGTTTCTTGTTAGCATTTACTTTTGGCCGCATGGCCCTCCTTCAGTTATTTTCTGGCCGCATGAGCTTTGGCTGGCCGCATGGGTGGCCTCCCACTCTCTTTGACCGCATGTTTGTTCTCCCACTTTTGGACCACATGGGTCCCACTTTGATTGTTTAATGTTTTATTTGTCTAAATTGTGGTCAGAATTTCTTTCCACTCCCAACATGAAAGTTGTAGAGTTTCTCATTGGCTTCAAGAATATATATATTATTAATATATTATTCCTTAATTGTGCAAGTTTCTCTCCTTCTTGATAAATGGCATGACTTGATGGTGACCCGTCGTGGTGCACTCCTGACATGATAACTTGACCTGACAATTTGACATGATAACTTGACCTGACAATTTGACATGATAACTTGACATGATAATTCTTGATAGTGGCCCGCCGTGGCGCACTCTTGACATGATAAACCTGACATGATATTTCTCGAATGCTGTTGCGACGGCTAACACGACATGACAAGATTGAATAACTTGGATACCATGGACAATTGTGCTTGTACAAATGAACCCGTCTTGTCTTGCATCATGTCTAGGACGGGGATCCCTGAGTACCACGGTCAGGGGTACCCACTGAAATCGACTAAGGCTAACAACTAGAATAAATCCAGTAGTCATGAAGAGATTTTTCAGCTATAGATAATCCCGTTATCTGGGCGCCCCACTTGGGATCTGTAGCCTGCCGTCGAGTAGGGCACATTTCCAGCACACTGTCATGTGTTGCACCTTCTATGTCACCTAAGGGTACATGCGTTTCCTGGACGATGTACCCACTTGAATTCAACTCTAATTGCGTCCGGATAGCCTGGATGGTCTGCAGGGCTTGTGGCTGTGGAACAATCTCACTGCATCTTGCTAGTAATTAGGCCTGTGATAACCCTAGTTAGTTAAAGTATCAAGCCGTACTTATTGCTTGGCCGAGGAATGTTGGATGAAGTTTACCAGTCTATTCTTGTCTTGATTCTGTACAAGATTGTTACATGACCAGATTTCTTATATTTATCCTGCCGATAAATGGTGGGAGAATCCAAGTTCTGTTCAGACGAAGGGTTACAACCCCGGTCCTTGTTTGGTTTACGGGTTGTAACCTGGTTATCTGAATAGTCCCATGGTTATCTCATCGTATATCACTGTAAGCCCCTGATTTTCAAAATTCATTTTTAATTAGTGTTAATTATTTTTTTTAATGTTTATGTTAATCAAAACCTAATAAATCTACCTAAGTCCTATCCCTAACACAACTAATGGGCTGACCCCCTAGCCAGCCCGTTCTAACTCGAATCCCCCCCCCCCCCCCCCCCGCTGGCTCAGGATCGAGCCTCCCCCCTTTCCTTTCTGTTTTCTTTTCTGTTTTCTTTTTCTTTTCTTTTTCTTTTTGTTTTATATTTATATTTATATATATATGTATATGTATATATATATTAGTATATATATATATATATATGTATATACTGTATTTTACAGTATTTAATATATATGTATATATTTTATAAGTTAGTAAATTTTATATATATATGTTTATATATACATTTTCCTATGTATATATATATTATATATATATACACTATATTATTAAGTTTGTTCTTATATATATATATATATATATATATATATATATATATTTTTTTTATATATATATATATATTTGTATATATATGTATATATACTTTATAAATTAAGTATTTTTGTCTTACATATATATATGTACTTTTAAAAACATATGTATGCATATTTTCACTATGCATAACTTTACCTTATTAAAATAATAATATTTATTTTGACTATTACCAAACTGTATTTTTATTGTATTTAAATTACTGCAACCATTTGGTGTCCAAGCCTAGCATGGGTATTTGGGCTCAAATATGTTTTCACACATTCAAGACCTGTACAAGTCATATTGGACTTGATTCATGGCCTTGGGTCCTGTATTTGAACTTTGGTTCAAATTATATACATGGACAAAATACGCAGATAATTAATTATTGTGTGCATTGCTGTTTTTGATTTTCTAAAAATACTTAAAGTATTGCTAAAATTATAGAAGAAATAGTTTTTAGATACTTTGTTAAGTTAGCTAATTTAGTATAATTTTTGTAGTATTTAATTTACTGTTTTGCCACTAGTTTGGCATATGAAACCAAAACTCATTTTCTGTATACTTAGGAAAACTGATTTTTATAAAATATTTGTACTGGTTAATAAATTCCAGAAAAATTATAATAAATTTCTATGATTAACAAGGATCACTTTGATACTTTGCTTTAAGAAAAACTAGACTTTTTGCCTATCTCTAAAATTGTTAGAACACAATGATCTTTTGATTTATTTATTGATTAAATACGACTTGTAGTTTTTTGTGTTATTTGGAGTTTTAGTCGTGTTGAACCCCATCCCTCACTAGTGTAAAGATCCTAGAAAGTTAGTTAACATAGTGTGTCACCCCACATTGGTCTTCTATACCAAGTCAACATTTTGGCTAGGTGCCCAGTCACAAGTCGTGTCGCACCAGTTAGTGTTCTAGTATTTTAGCTTAGTGTAAAAGCTAAGTTATTGCAATTATTTCTACAGTGATGAGTTACTGGACAGCCATAGCACTGTTATCGCAGCTTGTTTTGTTTTGCTTTGCTAGAGGCAAGTACTTTCTACGAACTTTACATATTGTCACATAAATGAACTGCAAACCCCACCATGTTATATGCTGATCCTTGGGGTAGCAAATTAGATCTCTACATATTGTACTTTCAGTTACTACCATGCTTAGAACAGTCCTGATGTATATCTCACATGATTAGAATATGGGTTATGGGGAAACTGTTAGTAGTGTACGTGATTATGCCCCCTTCTTCCGTACGTATGTACCGATCAAGGTTGATATTTTATATGTATACCTTGTCGTATGCTTTATCTCAACACGGATTTGTACGTATGTACATCTGTCGCCGTTTCACTTGTACGGAAGTACATTTTATTATGTACCCCCAACACATTGTACATCTATTGACCGATCACGTACTTGCTACAGTTTTAAACATTACATATACATCTGTCTCTATGACATATGTGTCCTTGCCATGATAGACTATGTGATGCCATACTTTCCAGTTATTTCTCACATGTTCATTCTCATGTTCATTTCCATGTTTCATATGCTAGTTTGCTAGATTTAGTGCTTGCTCCCGTCCTGACAGGATAACGTTGTAGGTGTCCTTATTGAGGAGGAGTTACTCTGCGACTCATACTATGGAGTTACCGCCGAGGACCCGGCTCTGCTTTACGAGGATGTTCCTGCGGGGAACCTCGCCTAGTTGTCTTTTGTTTACTTAGACTTTTGAGAGTAGACATGTATTAGACTACATCATTTTGTAACTGGACATGTATCCAGTTTTATATTTCAGTTCACTTGTACTTGGATATTTTACTATATACGACGACTTTTGTGTTTGGAGCATTTATGATTCTTCTTCACTTATAGAACTGTTAGTACATTTAGTCTTATCCTGTTGTCTTTAGAACAGCTTACTACGTTTTATCTCAACGTAGGCTGGACATGACTCGGCCTGGCCCAACAATTTGGGTAGCGGGTCGTGACATGTTTTAGTGGTGGCCCACGCAGGTCCTGACTAAACTGTTTGGTTACGTTATTGTACCAAGCATGCCTGCAATTAGGAACTTAAGGTAATTAGACAACATTAGGAAAGACGCTTAGAACACCTAGAGGAATGCTAGGATTGTAACATAGGAAATACATCACATGTTTGCTATTATAATTAGATTTTCTTGCATATGATTGCTTGCTTTAAATAAGTCCTTATAAGTCTTTTTATGTGTAATTTAGATGGTGCTTACTCGTTCATCCCAGTATGTTACCCCCGAGAATGGGGCCCTCCATATCCAGTCAGCTGACCGGTTGACTGATACACCTCCACCTACCATATTTCCCCACTCCACAGATCCACAGACCCAGATACCACCTTCCACATCCCAGTCCCAGCAGGACCCGATACTTCCACCACCCCCTATCACTATACCCACCCAGGCTTCCGTCACTCTCGACGGGACCCAGCTGCTCACACTGATCCAGGGGTTCCTAACAACCCATCAGGAGCAGACTACCCTACTCCGCCAGAGCATGGAGCGTTCTGAGGGACGTCCCGTGGTCCCACCACATGTAGAGCCACGACAGAGAGCGGGGACAGTCAAGGACTTCATGGGTCTGAATCCCAAGGAGTTCTCAGGGACTGAGGGCATAGTAGTAGCTGATGACTGGCTAGATTCTGTAGAGAGGAAGCTTCTGGAGTTAGGATGCCGGATGACCTTCAGGTCGAGGCAGCAGGATTTCTGCTGATAGACTTAGCCGGAGTCTGGTTCAGGAATGAGCCGTTGTTCGCGAGAGGTAGAGCCACCTGGGACCAGTTCAAGATCCAGTTCAAGAAGAAGTTCTTCTCGACCACTGCTAGAGTAGCCATGGGGCTACGATTCCAGAACATCCAGTAGGGGAACCGTTCTGTTGATGACTATGCGGGAGAGTTTAGTCGCCTGAGCCGTTTTGCACCTAGTCTGGTTGCTGATCCAGAGGAGATGACCCGTAGGTTTTGCCATGGCCTAGTTCCAGACATTGGCATCCTTATAGTGGCGAACGGTACGACTGACTACTACCAGAGCCTAGAGTTGGCCCGGAGTATTGAGGAGCGTCTTCTGTCATGCAAGATGCCGGCTTCTGTACATCATGAGGGACCGTCCAAGCGTCAGGCTTTCCAGCAGAGAGCGCCGATGCCACCCCAGCAGACTTACCGTCCCCCTACACCACATCATCAGATCCCGCCAGTTCGAGCCCCGGGACCCCGACAGCAGCAGCAGAAGGGAGCTATATGTTCTTTCTGCGGAAGACCAGGACACGAGTACTCCATCTGCAGGAAGAGGTTGAAGCAGTGCTTAGCTTGTGGGTCTGCCACCCATCAGATTCGAGAGTGTCCAGTAGTGAAGACTAGAGGACCGCTCCCGACTCAGCAGCAGAGGTTCGGACAGCATCTGCAGCAGCAGAAGGGACCTCAGGGGAGAGTTTATAGTCTAGCCATTGAGCCGGAGCCGGAGCAAGTTTCGGAGCCGGATTACTTAGCTGTTCATCACAGGTCATGTTTATTTGCATACTTTTCTAGCTGTATGTTTGTTTGATTCTGGTGCATCTCATAGCTTCCTATCATTAGAGTTTATGCATAAACATCATCTAGTAGCTACACCTACTGCGGAGATTAGTAGAGTGATGACGGGAGGAGGACCAGTGCCTATTAGATCTATCTATAGATGTTCTATTTTTATAGCCGGAAGAGAGTTCAGAGGGCGATTCTTTGTGATGCCGCTCCCCGGTTATGATATCATATTGGGGATGGACTGGCTTAGCTATGCCCATGCATCTATAGATTGCTATGAGGGTAGTATTGTGTTCAGTCCCCCAGGCACAGCACCATTCAGTGTCAGGAGGACAGGGCCGGAGATCAGCCTAGAGCCGAACTGTTGTGCTATAGTCGGGGACGCAGCACCGCCACACCCTATCATTAGGGAGTTCATGGATGTATTCGCAGAGGATCTTCCAGGACTTCCGCCAGACAGAGATGTGGAGTTCACTATAGATCTAGTGCCGGGTTCATCACCAGTATCCCGGGCTTGCTATAGAGTGAAACCCAAGGAGGCCATAGAGATGAAAGAGCAGATTGATGACCTGTTGAAAAAGGGTTTCATTCGATCCAGTGCTTCTCCATGGGGAGCACCAGTGCTCTTTGTGCCTAAGAAGGATGGTACTGTCCGGTTGTGTATTGATTACCGGGCCTTGAATGCCATCACTATCAAGAACAAATATCCTCTGCCCAGGATAGATGATTTGTTCGACCAATTGAGCGGGGCGATGGTGTTTTCCAGGATAGACTTGAGATCCGGGTACCACCAGGTGAAGGTTAGGCCAGCAGACATCCAGAAGACGGCGTTCAACACGAAGTACGGGCAGTACGAGTTTCTGGTGATGCCATTTGGTCTTACAAATGTGCCAGCTGTCTTTATGAACTTGATGAATAAGACATTTCACCAGTATCTGGATAAGTTCGTCGTAGTGTTTATCGACGACATCCTGATATACTCGAAGACGCCGGAGGAGCATGCAGAGCACTTGCGGATAGTTTTGGGGATTCTGAGGCAGGAGAGATTGTTTGCCAAATTGCCGAAGTGCGAGTTCTTTTTAGACCGAGTGGAGTTTCTCGACCATGTAGTCACTGGAGATGGAATCTAGGTGGATCCCAGGAAGATTGCTGCAGTTGAGACGTGGAAGGCTCCGACGTCAGTTTCAGAGATCAGGAGCTTTTTGGGTTTAGCAGGCTATTACAGAAAGTTCGTCCAGGACTTTGCTAGGATAGCTGAACCCATGACGAAGCTGACGCGGAAGGACGCAGAGTACATCTGGTCAGAGGACTGCCAGGCGGCATTTGAGGAGCTGAAGAGGAGGCTGACGACCGCTCCAGTTCTGACTTTACCTTCAGGTTCTGGAGGTTTCACCATATACAGCGATGCTTCTGGGAAGGGGCTAGGATGTGTTCTACAGCAGCATGGAAAAGTAATTGCTTATGCATCTAGGCAGTTGCGGACTCATGAGAGAAATTATCCTACCCATGACCTCGAGTTAGCTGCGGTGATCTTTGCACTCAAGTTATGGAAACATTACTTATACGGAGAGCGTGTGGAAATCTTTACTGACCACAAAAGCTTGAAGTATGTGTTCACGCAGAAAGAGCTGAACATGAGGCAAAGACGATGGTTGGAGTTGATGAAGGACTTCGACATCGATTTACAGTATCACCCCGAGAAGGCAAATGTGGTGGCGGATGCGCTGAGCAGGCATTCGATGGCATGGTACCTGATGATTGATCGGCATTTACGGGAGGATCTGGAGAAGCTCGGTATCGAGCTAGTTCGGCCAGGATCAGTGATACAGATGATGGCGCTTGACATTCAGTCAGGTTTGATGGAGCAGATCCGGGAGGCACAGTCTACAGATGAGAGTCTTCGCAGACTTCGACCCCAGGCATTAGCTGGATTACTGGATGACTTCACTATAGCGGAGGATGGATCCCTGAGGCATGGCAGCCGATTGTGCGTGCCGAAGGGAGAGCTGATAGAGGCAGTCTTGCAGGAGGCGCACCGATCGAGATATTCTATTCACCCTGGTGCTAACAAGATGTACCGTGACTTGCGGGAACATCTTTGGTGGCACGGGATGAAGAGGGATGTATCACGTTTCATCTCGAGATGCCTAGTTTGCCAGCAGGTCAAGGCGGAGCGCCAGAGGCCAGCTGGTTTGTTGCAGCCGTTACCTATTTCCGAGTGGAAGTGGGAACATATTACGATGGACTTCTTTTCAGGGCTTCCTCATTCCCAAGGAGGGAAGGCTGCCATCTGGGTCATCGTAGACAGGCCGACGAAGTGTGCGCACTTCATACCCTTCAAGGTGGGGCTTTCCACCGAGAAGTTGGCGGAGCTATACATGCAGCAGATAGTTCGCCTACACGGAGTGCCGGTAAGCATCGTGTCAGACAGAGACAGCAGATTCACATCCCACTACTGGAGGAGCTTGCAGGAGGAGTTGGGCAGTAGGCTCAAGTTCAGTACGGCGTACCACCCACAGACAGATGGGCAGTCCGAGAGGACGATACAGATGCTGGAGGATATGCTGAGGACTTGCGTGCTGGACTTTGGAGGATCATGGGAGAGCCATCTGCACTTGGTAGAGTTTTCATACAACAACAGCTACCAGGCCAGTATTGGTATGTCTCCTTTCGAGGCGCTATATGGACGACGATGCCGGACACCGCTCTTTTGGGATGATGTCGAAGACAGAGTTATGCTTGGGCCAGAGATGATCACGGATGCAGCAGAGAAAGTCGGAATGATCAGAGACAGGCTCAGAGTAGCTCAGGATAGGCAGAAACACTGGGCTGATGCTAGTCGCAGGCCGATGGAGTTCGCAGACGGTGATATGGTGCTAGTGAAGATATCACCTACTCGAGGGACGATCCGGTTCGGACGAGGAGGGAAGCTGAGCCCCAGATACATCGGGCCGTTCGAGGTGCTTGGCAGGATCGGAGAGGTAGCTTACAGGGTTGCACTTCCACCCAACCTAGCAGGAGTTCATGACGTCTTTCACGTATCTCAGCTGAGGAGATATGTTCCAGACCCCAGTCATGTGCTAGATCATTCAGAGTTGGAGGTCGGACCGAGCCTTACAGTTTCTGAGCAGCCAGTGGAGATATTAGACCGGAGAGAGAAGAGGCTGAGGAACAAGGTTATACCCCTAGTGCGAGTAGCTTGGAGCCGTCACTCCCCAGGTGAATCTACTTGGGAGAGGGAGTCGGACATGAGGGAGAGATTCCCTTACTTGTTCGATCCAACCGCTGCGAGGGAACCATCCGTTCCCACTTGATACCTTAGAGGTTAGTTTCGATCGCAGCCTTAGTCTTTTTGGTTCATTGCTTGCTATGTTAGAATATTGTCGGGTCTTCAATCCTTGTGAATTTCGAGGACGAAATTTTTCAAGGAGGGAAGACTTGTAAGCCCCTGATTTTCAAAATTTATTTTTAATTAGTGTTAATTATTTTTTTTAATGTTTATGTTAATCAAAACCTAATAAAATCTACCTAAGTCCTATCCCTAACACAACTAATGGGCTGACCCCCTGGCCAGCCCGTTCTAACTCGAATCCCCCCCCCCCGCTGGCTCAGGATCGAGCCTCCCCCCTTTCCTTTCTGTTTTCTTTTCTGTTTTCTTTTTCTTTTCTTTTTCTTTTTGTTTTATATTTATATTATATATATATGTATATGTATATATATATTAGTATATATATATATATGTATATACTGTATTTTACAGTATTTAATATATATGTATATATTTATAAGTTAGTAAATTTTATATATACATTTTCCTATGTATATATATATATTATATATATATACACTATATTATTAAGTTTGTTCTTATATATATATATATATATATATATATATATATATATATATATATATATATATATATATATATATATATATATATATATATATATATATATATATATTTGTATATATATGTATATATACTTTATAAATTAAGTATTTTTCTCTTACATATATATATGTACTTTTAAAAACATATGTATGCATATTTTTACTATGCATAACTTTACCTTATTAAAATAATAATATTTATTTTGACTATTACCAAACTGTATTTTTATTGTATTTAAATTACTGCAACCATTTGGTGTCCAAGCCTAGCATGGGTATTTGGGCTCAAATGTGTTTTCACACATTCAAGACCTATACAAGTCATATTGGACTTGATTCATGGCCTTGGGTCCTGTATTTGAACTTTGGTTCAAATTATATACATGGACAAAATATGCAGATAATTAATTATTGTGTGCATTGCTGTTTTTGATTTTCTAAAAATACTTAAAGTATTGCTAAAATTATGGAAAAATAGTTTTTAGATACTTTGTTAAGTTAGCTAATTTAGTATAATTTTTGTAGTATTTAATTTACTGTTTTGCCACTAGTTTGGCATATAAAACCAAAACTCATTTTCTGTATTCTTAGGAAAACTGATTTTTATAAAATATTTGTACTGGTTAATAAATTCCAGAAAAATTATAATAAATTTCTATGATTAACAAGGATCACTTTGATACTTTGCTTTAAGAAAAACTAGACTTTTTGCCTATCTCTAAAATTGTTAGAACACAATGATCTTTTGATTTATTTATTGATTAAATACGACTTGTAGTTTTTTGTGTTATTTGGAGTTTTAGTCGTGTTGAACCCCATCCCTCACTAGTGTAAAGATCCTAGAAAGTTAGTTAACATAGTGTGTCACCCTACATTGGTCTCCTATACCAAGTCAACATTTTGGCTAGGTGCCCAGTCACAAGTCGTGTCGCACCAGTTAGTGTTCTAGTATTTTAGCTTAGTGTAAAAGCTAAGTTATTGTAATTATTTCTACAGTGACGAGTTACTGGACAGCCATAACACTGTTATCGCAGCTTGTTTTGTTTTGCTTTGCTAGAGGCAAGTACTTTCTACGAACTTTACATATTGTCACATAAATGAACTGCAAACCCCACCATGTTATATGCTGATCCTTGGGGTAGCAAATTAGATCTCTACATATTGTACTTTCAGTTACTACCATACTTAGAACAGTCCTGATGTATATCTCACATGATTAGAATATGGGTTATGGGGAAACTGTTAGTAGTGTACGTGATTATGCCCCCTTCTCCCGTACGTATTTACCGAGCAAGGTTGACATTTTATATGTATACCTTGTCGTATGCTTTATCTCAACGCGGATTTGTACGTATGTACATCTGTCGCCGTTTCACTTGTACGGAAGTACATTTTATTATGTGCCCCCAGCACATTGTACATCTATTGACCGATCACGTACTTGCTACAGTTTTAAACATTACATATACATCTGTCTCTATGACATATGTGTCCTTGTCATGATAGACTATGTGATGCCATGCTTTCTAGTTATTTCTCACATGTTCATTCTCATGTTCATTTCTATGTTTCATATGCTAGTTTGCTAGATTTAGTGCTTGCTCCCGTCCTGACAGGATAACGTTGTAGGTGTCCTTACTGAGGAGGAGTTACTCTGCGACTCATACTATGGAGTTACCGCCGAGGACCCGGCTCTGCTTTACGAGGATGTTCCTGCGGGGAACCTCGCCTAGTTGTCTTTTTATTTACTTAGACTTTTGAGAGTAGACATGTATTAGACTACATCATTTTGTAACTGGACATGTATCCAGTTTTACATTTCAGTTCACTTGTACTTGGATATTTTACTATATACGACGACTTTTGTGTTTGGAGCATTTATGATTCTTCTTCACTTATAGAACTGTTAGTACATTTAGTCTTATCCTGTTGTCTTTAGAACAGCTTACTACGTTTTATCTCAACGTAGGCTGGACATGACTCGGCCTGGCCCAACAATTTGGGTAGCGGGTCGTGACAATCACCTATCCTGCTTTTCTTTAATTACTATCTTTTATATATCATTACTCTTGTGCTGATTGCTGGTTTTAGTTCCTAAGTGAAGCCTCCTTTGTGGCACTTGCTCTTTCTGGGATCTGACCCAGCTGGTTTTGTATGGCCAGATACCAGAGCAGCTCCAGAGGATCTACCGGTTTTCCAGTCCGATGGTGAACACCAGGCGTAACCAGGGCAACGAGTGGGTTTATTTTTGCTCTCCCACTTTATTGTAAAATTATTCTTTTGAGGCGTTTAGCCGCCGAGCCAGTGTTAACTCGCGTACATTTTTACTTATTGTCTGCCTACGGGCTGTAACATGATTGGCAACCTAGGGTTGATCATGTATGACTGAAACTCTTGCTAGTCCTCACATTTTGTAACGACTAGCTTCATGATCAGCTGAATATGTAATGTTTGGGACGCCTTACTATTGTATATTTGGTGATCTTACATCTTGTAATATTTACTTATTTGCTTGTGATTGAGACACTAGGCTTGTTATTGACCATAAGAGACTGATAGCTTGTAGATAAACCCTCATATATCTAGACAGCCGTGACCGTATAGTGGAGTGGATCCCATTTCATTATACGTAGCTGGCTATGTCTGCCCCCGTTCTCCAGTATTCTGGTTCTGGGGCGTGACATGGTTTAAGTGGTGGCCCATGTAGGTCTTGTAAATCAAGATATGTGAGGGTTTACCAAATAGATGTCTCAATCAGTACTCGCCCTTGATCTCTGCTCGTATCCTCTTGATCCCTAAAAATTCTTGTCCTGATCACATACTTGTAATCGTTGATCTTTCCTGGTCCTTCCTTATTGTTCCCATGTCGTCTTCTTCAGTGGCATTGTTCCTGGTCCTACCGATCAGCAAGGCGGATCACCTCCCGTGGACCAGCAGCAACCAGAAGATCAGGCCCAGCACTCAGGAGCAGCCTCCCGAGTCGTACCTACTGGAGGAGAGCCGCCAGTTCAGCCAGTCCAACCTAGCTCAGATCCAGAACCGGCAGAGAGGTTCCTAGCAGGATATCTTTCCTCTTTCTCGTGCCTTCGATTTCTTTGCTTACATACATGATTGCATGATTGATTGCTTAGTATAGCTTGCCTGTGATTAGTATAGCTTGTCCTTGCCACTCTAGCCCCTTGATTAAATTTCGAGGACGGAATTCTTTTAAGGTGGGTAGAGTTGTAATGCCCATATCTCGTATTACGTATTGGGAATACGTGTACGTATTTCGGGCTCGTATTTTTGGTTTGTCATAATTAGTTAGCCTTGGATTTTTATTTTGCATCTTGCATTAGCATGGTTCATCATGGCATTGCATTGGCTTGGTTTGGTTCGGTTTAGTGGGTTTGGCTTGGTTTGGTTTTATTGTGGAGAACCACTCCTACCTACCACCACTCCTACCATAAATATCTATCCCACTCTCTCTCTTCCATTATTACTCATTACTTATTTCTTCTTCTCCATCTTTACTCTTCACCTACCAGGAGAGAGTGGAGAGCTTAGGCAAGTGCACCTTGCTTCATGGAGGAACCCCATTTTTATTGTTCCATTGTCTTTCTCATGTGTTTCTAAACCACTTTAGTACTTGGCATTTTTCATTTCCATGGTTAAAATTTTGTAGATCTAGCCTTGTGGTATTTTTGGTTTTCAGGACTTTTGATCCATCACACTTGCATATTTTGCTAGTTGATGGTTCCATGTTGTAGAGAATTTCGTTCTACCTCATTTTGACCTATGGAAGTTCAAATTTGGACTCCTGTGGGAAATTGGGCGGTGTGGAGAAGCCATGGTATTTTCCATGAACTTCTTCTCAGTTGGCAACAATTATTATTAGCTTGCATTTTGGCCGCATGATTTATGCTTAGCCGCATGGACATGTCAACATTGTTTGCTTCCTGACATGATAGCATTTATTAGTCAGCATATTAATTGGGTAAGGCCTAACAATAATTGCCACGTACAGCTTGCAATTGCCTGCATTAATTGTACTAGAGAGCCGCATGAATTTACAAATATTTTAGCTGCATGATAATTTGAAAGCTGGCCGCATATGTCTTTTTCCCCTCCTCCATTTAAATTAGCCCCAGCCGCATACAATTTTTTTTAAGCATTAACTAAATGCCTTGCCCAGCCGCATGTATTCCTGAAGCATTTAATGCAATGCTTGTTTCCATAATGCATTCTTAAAAGCATTAGATAATGCTTTGCTTCAGAAATGGCATTGAATGCACTTTGTTAGCATATTAAATAAATGCTTGTGTCAGAATGCATTGAATGCAATTCCTAGCATTTTTCCAACAAGCCGCATGGGACAAGCATTACTTGAATGCAAATTTTTCTAATGCCTTTTTGTTTAAGAGCCGCATGTGAAGCATTGTCCAGCCGCATAACAATTCTTAAGCATTAATACATGCTTGTCCGGCCGCATAGCAATCAAGGCATTTGCTTTGTTCACAAAAGCATTGATTTAATACTTTATTTAATACATTAAATGCTTTACTAAGCCTTAAACAAATGTCTTGTCAAGAATGAGCATTTAATGCAATATAAAGGCATTAGTCCAAAGCTTGTTCCAGGAAGGACATTAAAATGCATTATTAAGTATTAAACCTATTGAATTATTTCAGAATGCATTTTAATACATTTGCAAAGCATTCTCCAGTACTAGCCGCATAAGGAATCATTTAATATTAGTTGCTTGTTTGCATTTTCATGCAAGCAGACCACATGGCCATTAATTATTTATTTATTTTCGTTTGTTATACCTTCATGTAAGTAAATGTGGGGGTGAGCCGCATGGCCTTGGTTATTCCTGGACCGCATGGCAAATTGCCATTGTGTGCTGGCCATGTGGGTTTAATGTATTAATTATTGTTGGGTCCCACATGGCCACTATACTTGAGTGGCCATGTGCCCCTTTTCCTTGTTTGAGTGGAAGCTCGCAATTATTGTCTTCCCACTCCCAGTCTTTTCTGACTGCATGAATGTTTCTTGTTAGTATTTACTCTTGGCCGCATGGCCCTCCTTCAGTTATTTTCTGGCCGCATGAGCTTTGGCTGGCCGCATGGGTGGCCTCCCACTCTCTTTGACCGCATGTTTGTTCTCCCACTTTTGGACCACATGGGTCCCACTTTGATTGTTTAATGTTTTATTTGTCTAAATTGTGGTCAGAATTTCTTCCCACTCCCAACATGAAAGTTGTAGAGTTTCTCATTGGCTTCAAGAATATATATATTATTAATATATTATTACTTAATTGTGCAAGTTTCTCTCCTTCTTGATAAATGACATGACTTGATGGTGACCCGTCGTGGTGCACTCCTGACATGATAACTTGACCTGACAATTTGACATGATAACTTGACCTGACAATTTGACATGATAACTTGACATGATAATTCTTGATAGTGGCCCGCCGTGGCGCACTCTTGACATGATAAACCTGACATGATATTTCTCGAATGCTGTTACGACGGCTAACACGACATGACAAGATTGAATAACTTGGACACCGTGGACAATTGTGCTTGTACAAATGAACCTGTCTTGTCTTGCATCATGTCTAGGACGGGGATCCCTGAGTACCACGGTCAGGGGTACCCACTGAAATCGACTAAGACTAACAACTAGAATAAATCCAGTAGTCATGAAGAGATTTTCCAGCTACAGGTAATTCCGTTATCTGGGCGCCCCACTTGGGATCTGTAGCCTGCCGTCGAGTAGGGCACATTTCCAGCACACTGTCATGTGTTGCACCCTCTAAGTCACCTAAGGGTACATACGTTTCCTGGACGATGTACCCACTTGAATTCAACTCTAATTGCGTCCGGATAGCCTGGATGGTCTGCAGGGCTTGTGGCTGTGGAACAATCTCACTGCATCTTGCTAGTAATTAGGCCTGTGATAACCCTAGTTAGTTAAAGTATCAAGCCGTACTTATTGCTTGGCCGTGGAATATTGGATGAAGTTTACCAGTCTATTCTTGTCTTGATTCTGTACAAGATTGTTACATGACCAGATTTCTTATATTTATCCTGCCGATAAATGGTGGAAGAATCCAAGTTCTGTTCAGACGAAGGGTTACAACCCCGGTCCTTGTTTGGTTTACGGGTTGTAACCTGGTTATCTGAATAGTCCCATGGTTATCTCATCGTATATCACCTATCCTGCTTTTCTTTAATTACTGTCTTTTATATATCATTACTCTTGTGCTGATTGCTGGTTTTAGTTCCTAAGTGAAGCCTCCTTTGTGGCACTTGCTCTTTCTGGGATCTGACCCAGCTGGTTTTGTATGGCCAGATACCAGAGCATCTCCAGAGGATCTACCGGTTTTCCAGTCCGATGGTGAACACCAGGCGTAACCAGGGCAACGAGTGGGTTTATTTTTGCTCTCCCACTTTATTGTAAAATTATTCTTTTGAGGCGTTTAGCCGCCGAGCCAGTGTTAGCTCGCGTACATTTTTACTTATTGTCTGCCTACGGACTGTAACATGATTGGCAACCTAGGGTTGATCATGTATGACTGAAACTCTTGCTAGTCCTCATATTTTATAACGACTAGCTTCATGATCAGCTGAATATGTAATGTTTGGGACGCTTTACTATTGTATATTTGGTGATCTTACATCTTATAATATTTACTTATTTGCTTGTGATTGAGATACTAGGCTTGTTGGCTTGTAGATAAACCCTCATATATCTAGACAGCCGTGACCGTATAGTGGAGTAGATCCCATTTCATTATACATAGCTGGCTATGTCTGCCCCCGCTCTCCAGTATTCTGGTTCTGGGGCGTGACACCGTCCCCCTCCTATAGCGCCGGAGCCGACTACTCGCGACCGTGCCGCCAAGCGCCGGAGCACAACGGGGCCGCTCGATCTCCCATCGCCTCAAACGCCGTGCACGCCTCCGACAGAAGCGCCGTCATGTCCCCTCTTTAGCTCCGCAACCGCGCCGGCGTGCGCTCTTCCAAGCGGGCGACCACCGATGCGCCTCCTCCGCCGAGCACGAGTCCCGCCGTGCTTGAGCCGCCTCCGCCTCTTCACGTCCGCCGTGCCACGGATCTTGAGCTTCTCTAACGCCGGTGGGGCTCCTCCTCTCCTCCTTCCCCTTTTAATCGGCCCCATTCCTCTCTGTAAGCTTTTCTCTTCCTCTTCTCTTTTAGATTTTGGTTTCCTTTCCATTTTATTAAGACTAGATGTTGGCTTTGGGAAAGAGGAACAACTGTCCTCCCCTCTAAGTTGCGTAGGTGAGGAGCAGTGAACAACATTGCTTAACTCTTTTGTTTTCTATTGTTCTTATTAGTTTTCTTTTGACAAATTTTTTAGTATAGATATATTTATGCTATTAGGTATATATATTCTGTCTATTACTAATATTATTGTCATTGTTATTATTACTACTATTGTTATTAATATTTCCGAAAATATAAAAGTAGTTTTCCCTATATATATATATTTTTTTTCCCATATATATATATATATATATATATATATATATATATATATATATATATATATATATATATATATATATATATATATATATATATAATTTCAAAATCAGAGTTTAGTCTAAAATAGTTTTAACCTTATTTTCAACTAATTATCTAAGGTTATTTTAACCAATATAATATAGTTCCAGTGTTATAAATATTTTCAAAACCAGGCGGATAGTAAAAGGACATAGTTTTCGATACTACAAATTTCTTTCCAAAGTAGTTTATAATGTTTATTTACGTAAATAACTTTCAAATAGTTTTATAATATTTCTAAATCATTTCTAATAAAATATAAATATTTTCTAAGTATTATCTAAAATGGTTGTCTATTAAGATATAGTTTTCTATATAATAGGTATTTCGTGAAATAGTTATCAATGTTTCCAAAAAAATTAATAATATATTTTTGACAAATAAAGAGTTTGGACTAAAATGAGTTTCCATATTTTAATATATTTTAGTACAGTTTCAAAATATGATATTTTTCTAATAGATTTATGAACATATGTTATCTTAATAAGGTTTTTGCCTACGGATTTAAGATGTATATATCTACCTAAATTATTTTGATAATTTCAATTATCAGATTTAAATTCTAAATTAGTTATAAATATTTTTCCCTTAATTAATTCCCTCCTCAGATTTGTCCTTAATCATAACTAGTCATACACTCATATTTCTGGTGATTCTGACTTAGTCATAACAACCCTAGGTTAATCGAACAATCTCGGACCCAATGACACGGTCTGTTTCACCATTAGAGGTCGTCTTGCATAGTTGTGGCATCCGCGACTATTCTGTGCCAACATAATCCAGTCACAATAACTGTAACAAATCAAGGCAAGTGCACTTTTTGATTGCTTTTCAATTCATAGTAGTTTATACATTTCATGTTTATACATATATCTTGCTGCTTGTTGACACGCTCGTCACACAGAAACTAGTATCATGGATCTCTACTTACTTTATTTCGTGATTGTTGTATTTTCGTGTTTCGTGACTTGTTTGAGTCCATGAGTACTAGTCGGGAGGAAAATATCTTAGTAAACATGTGGACTACCCTAAACTCGTGGAGAATAGCAGCTGCATACGACACGTGCATGGTGCCGGATTTACCCCCTAGCTGTTCACATATCGAAACTGATATTTCAAACCACGTAGATAGTTGTCCTTTTTTTGTTTCCTTGTTTTCTTCACCACTTGCCATGACATCAGTTACTTTCTAGTTTTCATCTCACATATATTATTTTCATGTCTTGTAAATTCTATTGTATTTTCGCATTGCCGTCGGTTTGTGTGTTTGTTCCATTCTTGACTGGAAACCAATATTTTTTCAGGTTAGCCATGGCTTCTTTAGCATTGGAAGATTCGAGTGTACATTGCAGACAGAAACCTAGAAATTAGATAGAAGTGATATCATTTTCATTAATTGTAAGAATCTTGTATTTTTTTAAATATAATTCTTGTAAGTGTATTTAGAATGTAAATGAGCAACAAATATTATATTTTTGTGATTTTGAGCATCTTGGCCGTAACGGCATTCTACCGCCGACTCTACTGCGTAGGCTGGCTTGGACACGTCTCGTATCCGAAAAAGCAGGTGCGGATCGTGACAAATTTTTTGGTGGCCCATGCAGGTCAGATTTCGCAAAATATGCGAACTCGTGATGGTACTTAAGTTAGTCGTACCATTGCGAGCCTGTGACTAGGAAAATGCTTATTCACAACTAGGAGTAAATCAATTTTAAGAAAATGGTTAGGACTAGGAGTCCCTAATTTAAACTGACAATTGGGTAGTTAAGGTTGCTACATAGTCTCATCGAATTCTAAATTCTATTAGATGGTTTATAGAAGGTTGCCCTATTGTATTCTGATTCGATAGTATCTCTAAAAGTGGGTAGATTCGTAATCCCTCTTTCCGAAAGTTTAGAAATATCCTTTTATTTATTTAAGTTAAATGTGATTTTTAGAATTTTATAAATATTTATTATAGAAGGTCTTGGTCACGGTTAAGTTTTGGAGTACATGATAACCGAAAATTTTGGCACTGAGAGTGTGATCGAGTGCTTTGACTAGTGTTCTAGCCATGGTAAAGGAGGCCGCGTTATAGGTGTGCACTAACTAGGAAAACCAGGCCAAATCGTGACATAGTCCTAGGAATAATTTAATTACTTAGTATTAAGATTATTGGCTTTTAGAAGACCTGGTTGTTCCAAACTAGCCTGAATCCAACCCAAGTCCTAGTGGTCATGTAGTGCGACCAACGTCGTCCATGTAGATATGTAGGATGTGTATATATTTGTAGTCTATTTCTAGTATTGTGAATAATTTCTATAAATTATATATCGAATATAATATATGTATTATTGCTATTTAAATTTATATTTTACTTGGAAATAGGATAACCTTCCTTTAGAATGATAATTTGGGATTTTTGGGAATTACTTAGGCTATACATATATACTTGTGTATGAATATATTCATAATTGGTAGACATAGTACTTTTTACATATTTTTCTCTCGATCTTGAATATTAGAGAAATATAAATTTAAGTTTATATTTCTTTTGCCTTTGGTCATTTTCTTCCTAATTATGATCATTTGTACAACTTTATCTTATGTCTTTTCTAAACATCGCCATATCATAAGTTCGTATTACTTATATTCTTTTCCTTGGACCTAAGGAATTTTTTAAAAAAAAACTTCTCACTCAATTGTCTATTAATCTCGAGTTAAGTTTTTTTGGATTCAAAAGTTTCCTCTCAATCGTAGAATATTGAATATCCGTGAAATAAGGATTATAAGATTTTTACTTATCTTGCCTTCGACCATGTCCTTCCTAATCAATCGTTTAATTTTTAAAACTGATACCTTCCCTTCAAGGATGGATACGTACACGTTCCTATAATGATCAATTTGTTCAAATTTCTAGCTTTCTCCATCTTGGTCAATTTGTTTCAGGATTTTTGAACCTCCGTTGAGATTTTAAGGATGTAGTTGAAAGGATGATCGGTGACTTATAATGGCAGACAACCGCGCACTGTCGCCACTTATTTGACTTATGGAGACTGTGGGTTCACTGTAGCCAGCAGCACACTGGCGGGGCATGATCCCTAAGTTGAAGTAATCTCGAGTAAGTATAAGTTACCGAATGTTGTCAAAGCTATATCTTGGTCGTCCTATCTTCGTCTTTAACAACATCGTCTTTAAGTTGTTATGTCCAGATTAGATAGAGTTGATAGGGTATTCGTTACCGTATCATTGCTTGAGTCGTGGAATCAAAAGTTTATTGCAGCTAGCTGTACACTGGCGAGACATAATTTTTTGGTAAAACGACTTCGATTATGTTTACGAGTTTCGAATACCCTAGAGACTACGTCTTATTGATATATAACTATTAAGTTTTCAAAATGATTTGTGCTTATTCCTAGTCACAATCTTCTCAATAAATCGATAATTCTCCTTTCCATCTTATCCTTCTATTTTTCAGATTGCCATCTTTTAATGTAATTTCAACTGGATTCCTAAACTTATCTAGATTTTGATTTTAAACTCGTGCCTAAATAATTGTGGATAAATATTTTAAGCATATCGAAACAATTTTGGATTTGATCACCCTTGAACAATTTCGATCATGACTAGACTCCTTTTATTATATTTCGAAGTCAATTCGTATCCTTTCCTAGGTTTGATACTATAATCATGCCTAAACAGTTTTGCATAACTAATTGATCGTTACTAAACAAATTTGATCACGACTAAACTCTCTTGACTATAATCATAATCGTGCATATATTTCAAATCGATTACTGCTAATGTTATATTTTGCATTCCATTTTGATCATGACTATTTAGACCTTGTTCGTGCACGTGCCAACTTTCTAATTTTATCATGCATGGATGACTTGCATGATTAACCTAGATCGTGACTGTATCTTAACCTATATCTATGGGACTATAGCCTTGTTTAGATTGCATCTAGAACCTTGATCATTCTTTAGAAATTTGGTCATAACTAGACCATGTTGACTGTAATTGGATCATGCCAAATCATTTCAATTTAAATCATCCTTAAATATTAGATTATCAACTAGACCATTTGACCGAATATTGATCGTGCCAAATCACACTTATCTTTATCATTTTGATCATATCAATGATTACGCGTGACTAATTAGATCATGAATCATATCACTCCCTTCATTATACTATTCGTCATTTTATTCATATCAATTAAAAATTCGGTTTCTTGATTATTCTTCATAGCCATGCCTAATCGTGTCCTTTAAAATTTCTAGGGTGAATCATTCTAAGGTGGGTAGGTCGTAAGCCCACTCTCAATTTTCTTACATTTTCTATTTAGTTTATTTTAGTTTAATTATTTTTCCCAACTCAGAAAATAATTTTTTTATTATATTTCTATTTTAGATATGAAAATATATATAATATATTCTAATCCTATTATAGATGTTTTTTTTTTTGATGTAATGAGTTTTGCCAATATTTTCTTTTATAATATATTTTAAAAATGACAGAGATCGACTTTTAAGAATTATTATCAAATACTTTTTATGATTTTAATATATAAACATATTTTGGATGATACTAAATATTACGTTATATCCGTATCGTGACAGATTATTAGATGAAGTCCTACTAAATTTTGTTTAGGGCTATGCAAATGATTTTTTTTGAAGTTAATTGATAACTCTTAGTATCCAATTAAGGTTATTTATAAAATATTTTTTATTATTTTTGATTAAAATTATTTTTAAAACGTTATTAATAAGACCTACAATTATCTTTTATTATTATGAATTATTCTTGATTTAGTGGGATTAATATTTATTTTAAATCTTTGAAAGATTTGAGCAACCAAGTCTATCTATCCGGTAGTCCTTAAATTCAAGGACGAATTTATTTCTAAGGTGGGTAGATTTGTAAGCCCGTTTTCCGAGTTTTTCTTTTTATTATTATTTTAGTTATAGTTTTAAATGTATTCTCTAGTTAGAAAATAGTGTTTACTTTCTACTACCGATATTTTGTAGAATTTACTTTAGGTAGAGATTTTACAAAATAGACCTCTAGAATTATATGATCAGTTACCGCGATTGAGTTTCCAATATGTTTTAGATATTATTAATAATATATAGTATTGCTTCTAAACATTATAGGCTAATTTCGATTTAATCTAGATTCGATAATTATTCAAGTTACCATTATCATTCATTTCATGGTTTAGATATATATAAATTGTTTTGAAATCTATTTGATAAAATTAGATAATATTTAGATTATCGTATTAATCAACTTTTCGACTTAGGTTTCAAAGGTATACGAGTTATATTATTGATAATACCGAATACTACTTTAAATATTATTATTGCAATCGTTAGTAGATTGTGAATAGATCGAATTTGTTATTTGATTTTGATTTTAATCTATAAGATTTAAACTTTTGATAAATACTAAATGTTATTTAAAATTATTAGTTGATTTCGAAAATAATGTATATAATTTAAATTATTGATAATATCAAATTTATATTTCAATATTTTATGATAATCAAATTACTTGATCTTGGTTTTTAATTTATTTGATTTGATATACTCAGTTGTGAAAATACTTATTGGTATCTTAACCGGTATATTTCATTTATAAAAGGGTGATTCGATTGTAGGCAACTAAGACTATTAGATTGCGACTAGATCGATTTTGTTAATCATTATTTGAATTGATTTGAATTTACAATATTTGAAATATTAGATCTTGATTCATATTATTTATTTTGATTAATATATTTTATATTGTTTTGATAATATTATTAAATTTAAAATTCCTAGAATGATTATTTATTAGAATTAGTAATGTTAAATGTCATTTAAAGTAATTATTTTCATATTTAATAGTATCGAATTTACATTTACATATTTTGTGATAATCGACTAATCGATTTATTTGAGTTTAAATGATTAAATTACTTTGAAACTATTAGATATACTTTTCAATTTATTCTCATAATCCCTTACCAGAATTGATTACATCGATTAGTTATTATTTTACCAATAAAAGATTGTCAAATTATTTCTAAAATAAGATTCGAATTTATATGATTTAAGCTATTTGATAAATATTGAATTAAATGTTGGATTGGATTTGCTTTATGAAGTTTGAAGTTATTTGAGAAATTATCTTATTTGTAGATTAAACGTTTTCAAAAACTAGTATCCTATTTGATATTGCATAATTACTTAAAGGGAATTGATTGCCTTAAATCTAATTTTTGATAATATTCTTCCAAACCAATCCTTATCTCTAATTATAGTATAGATATTCGTCTTCCCTCTCTCGGTTTTCTAATTTTCCTCACCGCAGAGCCTATGCTCCAAGCAACTCTAGAAAGAATTTCCAGCAGCAATCATCCAGCCATTAACACCACCACTTGGTCTCCACCACCACCGGGTCTTACCCGCCAAAATCCTGCCGCCACTCGGCCACAACCAACCCGGCGCCGCCAACACCATCCATAACATCGAATACACAGTTTCGTGTCCAAGGAACCGTGTCTACCACCTCAACATAAATCATCGTGTCCGGACCCGTACGTCCGTGTCCCTTATCAACATCCAGTTCCCCATTCGTGTCCTGTACAATACAATCATCCACAGTACAACCCTGTGTCCAACATCCGGACACGATCCAATACACAAACATAACATCAAAGAAAACCCTCACCCTAACCTTTCCGGCGACCCAACGCCGATCGACTCCAGCCGTCGGCCACAGACGTCGCCACCGCGCCGAGCCTCGCCAGCCCTAGATATGCCCTCCGTTGCTACAACCCTGGCTGATCTCCTGGCCGCGCCCGTCATGCACCGTTGGGGCCGGACCCATCGTCCCTGTCTCCCTCCTCTGGCGTCGGAGCCGACTACTCGCGACCGTGCCACCAAGCGCCGGAGCACAGCGGGGCTGCTCGATCTCCCATCGCCTCAAATGTCGTGCACGCCTCCGACATGAGCACCGTCGTGTCCCCTCTTTAGCTCCGCAACCGCCGCGCCGGCGTGCGCTCTTCCAGGCGGGCGACCACCGATGTGCCTCCTCCGCCGAGCACGAGTCCCGCGTGCTTGAGCCGCCTCCGCCTCTTCACGTCCGCCGCACCATAGATCTTGCGCTTCTCCGACGCCGGTGGGGCTCCTCCTCTCCTCCTCCCCCTTTCAATCGGCCCCATTCCTCTCTGTAAGCTTTTCTCTTCCTCTTCTCTTTTATATTTTGGTTTCCTTTCCATTTTACTAAGACTAGATGTTGGCTTTGGGAAAGAGGAACAACTGTCCTCCCCTCTAAGTTGCGTAGGTGAGGAGTCGTGAACAACACTGCTTAACTCGTTGGTTTACTCTATTGTTCTTATTAGTTTTCTTTTAACAAATCTTTCAGTGTATATATATTCATGCTATTAGGTATACTAGCATATGTGGCACGTATTTTAACATTTCTTAATTAGTTTAGGAAGACTCTTTAGGAAGACCAAAGGGTAGTCTTCCTAATTACTAAGTTGTCTTTATTAAAATTAATGAACTATTTTTTAATTAGTATAAGTATGTAAGGGTATTTTCGGAATTCAAAAGTTTCACCATCTAAGTTTTCCTATTATATAGTAGAATAGATTAGTATAAGTATGTAAGGGTATTTTCGGAATTCAAAAGTTTCACCATCTAAGTTTTCCTATTATATAGTAGAATAGATATATTCTGTCTATTACTAATATTATTGTCATTGTTGTTATTACTACTATTGTTATTAATATTTCCGAAAATATAAAAGTAGTTTTCCATATATATATAAAAGTAGTTTTCCATATATATATATATATATATATATATATATATATATATATATATATATATATATATATATATATATATAATTTCAAAATCAGAGTTTAGTCTAAAATAGTTTTAACCTTATTTTCAAGAAATTATCTAAGGTTATTTTTAACCAATATAATATAGTTCCAGTGTTATGAATATTTTCAAAACCAGGCGGGTAGTAAAAGGACATAGTTTCAGATACTACAAATTGCTTTCCAAAACAGTTTATAATGTTTATTTACGTAAACAACTTTCACATAGTTTTATAGTATTTCTAAATCATTTCTAATAAAATATAAATATTTTCTAAGTATTACCTAAAATGGTTGCCTATTAAGATATAGTTTTCTATATAATAGGTATTTCGTGAAATAGTTATCAATGTTTCCAAAAAAATTAATAATATATTTTTGCCACATAAAGAGTTTGGCCTAAAATGAGTTTCCATATTTTAATATATTTTAGTACAGTTTCAAAATATGATATTTTTCTAATAGATTTATGAACATATGTTATCTTAATAAGGTTTTTGCCTACGGATTTAAGATGTATCTACCTAAATTATTTTGATCATTTCAATTATCATATTTAAATTCTAAATTAGTTATAAATATTTGTCTAAATAAATAATTTTCCCTTAATTAATTCCCTCCTCATATTTGTCCTTTATCATAACTAGTCATACACACATATTTCTGGTGATTCTGACTTAGTCATATCAACCCTAGGTTAATCGGACAGTCTCGGACCCAATGACACGGTCTGTTCCACCATTAGAGGTCGTCTTGCATAGTTGTGGCATCCGCGACTATTCTGTGCCAACATAATCCAGTCACAATAACTGCAACAAATCAAGACAAGTGTACTTTTTGATTGCTTTTCGATTCATAGTAGTTTATATATTTCATGTTTATATATATATTTTGCTGCTTGTTTACACGCTCGTCACACGGAAACTAGTATCATGGATCTCTACTTACTTTATTTTGTGATTGTTGTATTTTCGTGTTTCGTGACTTGTTTGAGTCCATGAGTACTAGTCGGGAGGGAAAATATCTTAGTAGACATGTGGACTATCCAGAACTATCTCCCGTATCTTTCGTGGAGAATAGCAGCAGCACACGACACGTGCAGGGTGCGGGATTTACTCCTTAGCCGTTCACATGTCGAAACTGATATTTCAAACCACGTAGATAGTTGTCTTTTATTTGTTTCCTTGTTTTCTTCACCACTTGCCATGACATCAGTTACTTTCAAGTTTTTATCTCACATATGTTATTTTTATGTCTTGTGAATTCTATTGTATTTTCGTATTGTCGTCGGTTTGTGTGCTTGTTCCATTTCTGACTGGAAACCAATATTTTTTCAGGTTAGCCGTGGCTTCTTTAGCATTGGGAGATTCGTGTGTACATTGCAGATAAAAACCTAGAAATTAGATAGAAGTGATATCATTTTCATTAATTGTAAGAATCTTGTATTTTCTTTAAATATAATTCTTATAAATGTATTTAGAAATGTGAATGAGCAATAAATATTATATTTTTATGATTTTGAGCATCTTGGCCGTGACATCGTTCTACCGCCGACTCTGCGGCGTAGGCTGGCTTGGACACGTCTCGTATCCGAAAAATTGGGTGCGGGTCGTGACAGATCCTCTGAGAATACATCCATAAACTCCACAATGATGGGGTGTGGCGGTGCTTGCTTTCCTACTGTGGCACATCTCTAGGCTGATCTCTAGCCCCGACCTCCTGACACTGAATGGCGTCGCTCCTGTTGGACTAAACAGAATGCTACCTTCATGATAGTCTATAACTGCGTAAGCGTAGCTAAGCCAATCCATTCCCAATACTATATCATATCTGGGAAGTAGCATCACAAAGAACCGTCCCCTCTTCCGGCTATAGTAATGGAGCATCTATATATAGCTCTAATGGTTACCGGTCCGCCTCCTGTCATTACTCTACTCATCTCCTTGGTGGGTGTAGCTACTAAATGGTATTTTTACAAATATTCTAATGACAGAAAGCTATGTGAAGTACCGGAATCAAATAAGCATATGGCTGGAAAAATATGCAAATAAATGTGACCTGTGATGACATCAGCCAAGTAATCTGGCTCTGGCTTCGGACCATGCTCTGGTTCTGCTGCCTCAATGGCTATACCATAAGCCCTCCCCTGGGGCCCTCTCTGCTGCTGCTGATGCTGCTCGAACCTCTGCTGCTGAGTCGAAAGCGATGGTCCAGTGCCTGATGCCCTTACTGCTGAGCAATCTCGAAGCTGATGGGTGGAAGACCCACAAGATAGACACTGTCTCAGCCTCTTTCTGCATATGGCAAAGTCGTGGCCTGGCCTCCTGTAATAGGATCATGGAGCTCCCCTCTACTGCTGCTGGCCAGGAGCCCTGCCAAGTGGTGCCTGATGGTGATGTGCTGGAGGATGGTAAGCCTGATGGTGCTGCGCAGGTGCCCTCGGCTAGAAAGCCTGGCATTTGGACGGTCCCTCATGGTGTCCAGTAGCTGGCCTCTTGCAAGCCAGTAGACGCTCCTCTATGCCTCGATCGAACTCAAGGCTCTGATAGTAATCGGTAGTCCCGTTTGCTACCAGGAGGAGACCGATGTCTGGGGCTAGTCCGTGGCAAAATTTGTGTGCCATCTCCTCTGGGTCTGTTATCAAGCTCGGGGCGAAGCAGCTCAAGCGACTGAACTCTCCTGCATACTCGTCCACAGAACGGTTCCCCTGATGTAGGTTCTGGAACTGGAGTCCCATAGACACTCTGGCGGTAGTCGAGAAGAATTTCTTCTTGAACTGGGTCTTGAACTACTCCCAAGTACCCTTCCCTTTCGCAAACAATGGCTCATTCCTGAACCAGATCCCTGCTAAGTCCGTTAGTAGAAACCCCGCTGGCTTGACCTGAAGTTCGTCGGGCAGTCTAACTCTAATGAGCTTCCTCTCCACTGAGTCCAACCAGTCATTTGCGACCACGATGCCCTCAGTCCCCAAGAAATCCTTGGGGTTCAAGTTCATAAAGTCCTTGACATTCCCAACCCTCGGCTGTGGCTCTACAGGTGGTGGGGTCAAGGTACGCTCCGCAGAGCGCTCCATGCTCTGGCAAAGTAAGGCAGCCTGCTCCTGATGGGTCGTCATGAACCCCTGAAATAAGACGAGTAGCTGGTTCCCGTCGAGAGTGACGGTGGTCTGGGAAGGTATAATAATAGGTGTTAGTGGTGATATCTGGGCCTGCTAGGGCTGGGGTGTGGAAGGTAGTAGAGGCATCTCGGTCTGTTGGGCGTGCTGAGTAGGAGGTGGTGGAGGTATCTAGGTCTGGAGGATAGTGGCATAGGGAGGTATGGTAGGGTGCGTAGGTGGAGGTGGTGGTAGTGCTACTGTCATAGCCATCGAGTCTGTGGGCTGAGCAGAACGTGCACTGTCATCAGAGGCGGCAGACTGGGTTAAACGTGTGTGCACCATGTATTAGAAGACATGGAAACTATAAGGACTTAAGCAAACAATCAAAAGCAACAAAGCCTAATTAAAATTAATGGTCCTATGATGTGATGAGTATTCCTATGTTGTAATCCTAGTAATCATCTAGGTGTACTAAATGTTATTCCTAGTGTTATCAAGTTATCCTACGATTATAATTGCAGGCATGCTTGGTACAGTAACGTAACCAAACAACTTAAGTTTAGACCTGCATGGGCCACCACTAAAAACATGTCACGACCCGCTACCCAAATTGTTGGGCCGGGCCGAGCCATGCCAAGCCTACGCTTGTGTTATAGCGTAGTAAGCTATTCTCAGAGATAAACAATATGGTTCTAAGTATTCTAACATTTTTATTATAGCATTTTAAGAGTTCGTCACAACACAACATCTATAAGAGAAAGCAAATAAGTTTAGTTGGTTATACACTTCCAAAGTATGAAACTGGAGACAAAGTCCAGTAACCAAATATAAAGTTATAATAACCCATAGTCAAAGTCCAAGACAACTAAAGTAACCACTAGGCGAGGTTTCCTGTGGGGACTTCCTCAGGAGCTAAGGCCTAGTCCTCAATGATGGCCCCGTAATATGGATCACAAAGCATCTCCTCCTCGAATAGTATGCCTGCAACGTTATCCTGTCAGGAAGGGACCAAGTACTGGTTCTACAGATTGAACATACTGAGCATGGAATGAAAAAAGATGTAGTAAATAGAATCATGGCATATCACAGTCTATCATGTACCAGATACATTTTCATGGCGACACATGTATATATATGTTTAAAACAAGAGTAGGTACGTGATCGATCAATAGTTATAAAATATACCAGTGTACAAGTCTACATGTAATAAAATATATATACGTACAAGTCTACAAGCATAGGTGTATATACGTACAAAAATGCGGGATAAGGCCTACGGCAAGGTTTGTATGTAATGCGACCTTGCTCGGTACATACGTACTGTAGAGGGGGGCATGATCACGTACTCAACTAACATTTTTTTTATTACCCAAGTTATAACATGTGAGAGATACTGAGAGCAGTATAAAGCTTGTGAAGCATACGGTAGGTACATAGAAACATTTAAGATATGATTTCCAGTTTAAGAAACTGTATTTAACATGGTTCATACGCAGTTCATTATCATATGCAGTAAATAAAGTTTGTATGGGTACTTGCCTCGAGCAAGGCAAGGGTACGAGTATGCATATATAAATGTCCGGTGTCCTGTCAAAATGATACACAATCTCAGTCTCTAAACTATATTCAAGATTTTAACACTAGCTGTGTGACACGACTCCTAACTGGACATTAGCTGAGTAATAACTTAGCATATAAGTCCAATATGGGGTGATACTACATATAAACCAACACTTAGAGACTCAACACAAAGGTAGGGCAAGGTTTGCAATACTAAAATACCCAAAAACACACATTAACACACAAGGAAAAATTATTCATTAAAAATCCAGACTGTTCACTATATTCCAATAATTATTAAAATAGATATAAAGCTCCAATATATATAAAATAAAGTACCAAAATGATTCTTGTTAATTATAGTAATTTATTATAGTTTTTATGGAATTTATAAACTAATGTAGATATTTATTAAAAATCAGTTTACATATATAATTTAAAAATGAGTTTCGTTTTCCTATTTTTATACAGTGGAAAATATGTAAATTTAATATTGGACAAATTATATTAAATCGTCTAAGTTAACATAGTATTTAAATACGATTTTTTTCTAGATTTCTATAGTAATTAAAGACTGTCTAAAAATTCAAATACAGTAAAGTACAATTTCTAAAAATAAATAAATAATTATTTAATATATTTGTCCACGTATACGAAATTGAACCGAAGTCCAGATATGGGATCCAAGGCCATGAATCAAGTCCGATATAACTTGCACAGACTTATAATATATTTGGGCTCATTTGAGTCCACAAAACTCATGTTAGGTTTGGGCTCAAATGGCCATATCTAACAGAATACGTAAAAATATAAAATTAAATACATAAGTAATTATGCATATTAAATTAATATAATAATATATTAATACATTATAACATACATAATAATAATAATAATATTTATTTTAACAATAATATAACATATGAATTTTATACATAGCAAAATACAGATGTATTAATATATATACAGAAATACACATAGTATAAATATATATTAAACAAGATATATTGTATAAACACACACACACACGCACACGCACATACATACACACACACACACACACACACACACACACACACACACACACACACACACACACACACACATATACACACACACACACAACTAATAAAACCCAGTGGGCTAACGGGTTAACAGCCCATTATCAACATCCAAACCTAAAACCAATAAGGTGATGGATCCGAACCCAATAACAATAAACAAAACCCAAAACCTATACTGTTAATCCAAACCACAGAAACGAACCCGATAACCCAATAGCATACTCATGTCCTGACAGTTAAGGACACGAGTTGAACTCACCATACCGTATCCTGTGTCCAAGGTAAAATCTACGAATCTGACTCGAATCCTCTACGTCCAAGCGTACCACGAAGACCAACGACACGAGATGACACATATATATGAATACGAGACACAACGAATGAAATGAAAAATGTGACATGTACGTGTCCTACTTAGGATTGGAAATTGGGGCTGTTGTGCGACGGAGGAGGCGACGTCGTGGTCGAGAAAGATAGGATCTGACTTTGTTGCGTCCTGGCGAACTCGAAGGCGGTGGTTGTAGTGCCCCGTCCCTACATCGTACCATGTTTTCGTCCACAGGGTGTGCGAGAAAGGAACATTGTCGCTATCGATTCGGTCGGGACCGATAGGTCGGAATCGGCCGAGTCGATCGAACGGGAACGGTTGAATAAAGATCCATTCCATGTTATGGAATGACTTCTTCGGAACCAAGTCCCATATTCAGTGGGTTGTGCCTCAAGGATTGGCTCTGCGGCTGAGTCGGGAGAGACCTCCCATTGATCTGGTTTTCATGCCGTACTTGATTTGGCTTTGGCTTTGGTTTTCGTAAATACATTTTTCCTGAATGTTTTCGATGGATTTTCGTGACTTGCGTTTTCGTACTTCGCATTCATATCAAATTTTTTTGAATTACACAGTGTTCTAATCAGTTGCTTATGCGATTGTAGGTGATCGCGTAGGCGACGTCAGCGCAGCCAACCAGTTGCTCGCTTGAAACAAGTCTAAGGCGAGTGGCTGACCTCCTTCGCCTCGTCCCTCTATTTTAAAATCAATATGAAGTTAAATGAATGCTTGTTATAATAGTATAGAATCAAAGAAATTGTGGCATGATTCTTCACGAAATACTTGCTATCACACTGCAGGTATTGAAAATGGAAAACGTGCTTCCTTATGCAATTCTACTTAGCCTATACAAAACAATGAATGAATCGAGTAACGTTTATCGCAACGATATGGCTAAGTGAGTAAATCGACTAAGTTCAAAAGAATGGCTAAGTTTCACACATAAAAGAGAAAGGATAAGGTTCTAGAAAAGAGATAGCATATTTCAAGACTCTGCAAAACGGTCATTGGACAACTTGTCGACAAGGTGTAGATTCCTCGAACGGGTGCCTAGGCCAAGGGACCGATTCGGCCCGGGAGGAACGAGTATAGCATGCGCCAGCCTTACATAGGCATGGGTTATTCAAAAACTTTCGCACATGGCTCGCTACCCGCTGCGAAAGGGTCGCCGTCTAACCCGGTTATAGTCCGTGATGGCTTGAAATTGCCAATGACCTTCACACCCTTTCAGTGCTTAACAAATGCATGTGACACGGGATGAATATGATAGCTGCTTAATGTTATACAATTTCATATGCTTGTCTCAAAACATATTAATATGCAAAACGATCAGGATGGTTAGAAAGATCATAGAAATAGCAAGCTAATATGTTTATAAAACTGCTTGAATCAAATGCAGATCTTGGATTTTAATTATCCATTTGCCAGTACATGTGATCGTACTGATCCTCGCTCTTTGCCGGTCCCGTAAATCAGGAAGGACGTGCCAACTAGCTCAACGACGTTCGTAATTTTGAAGTTTCAACCGCGCGTCGAAGACTTCCCGCAACTCCAATTATGAAGACTCAACTGCCCAAGAAAAGATGGCTCAGCGTCCCTCCAATCTAGGTCACTGGGATACTCTATTGTAAATTGAGGGATGTGTGCAATGCATGGAACGGCTATCTCATCGACACTCTTTTGTAATCGAGTCATGTTGTAGCTTGCACGGCATGAGTCTTGTACTGGTGTCTGTAAAAGATATTTATTATCAATAAAGATCAAAGTTCTCTCTACTTAATAAGTGATTCAATTTGTCTGCTTATTTTCTTAGATCTCGTGTCTCGGATTACCTTATGACTATGCCTTGTACGATCGCAAATTAGGTTCCCACGGCATCACACCCGGGGGATGCCTATCGATTCGACAGAATCCGGGCGTGACATAATGGTATCTGAGCACGACTTTACGTCCTTGGCCTCCAGTGTCGAGTTTTTAGTCTCAAACCGTTGATCTTGTGTCGATGAGATGAGTTGTTCCATACGCTGAACCCGGGACATTTCTGAAACTAACGAGAGTTGCATTTCTTTTCCTTGCAGTTACGGGAGCTCGGGCGGAGGATGAGACGAGCGCTTCCAGTAGCTCGAGTAGTTCCAGACCCAAGCATTCTGTCAACCCAACAGGAATGACGCCTACTGTAGCCGAATCTTCCGGCGACCCGATGCAACGGATGCTACAAATGCTCAAAATACAGCAATGCCAAAACGAGCTCCATCGTCAGCAAGCGGAGGCTCGTCAGATCCAGTTCGAGAATCGGTTCGAGGCTCAATTTAAGCTGCAGTAGCAGCAGCTGAATACACTCCAGTAAATCATACAATCAGTCGTGGTCAACAATAATTCAACGATGACGCCTACCGTGACCGAGCCTGCGATTCGATCCAACGAAGCTGAACCAAAGGCGCCCGTGCTCTCACCTATGGCATCGAGAAGTTCTAACTTCAACGTGTCAAAACTCACAAAAAGCTGTCGCACTTCCTTCAACGGCACAGAAGATCCCTCCGTGGCGATCGACTGGATGGAGGATCTGGAAGACAAGTTCGAGCTTCTGGGTGTCAAAGATTCGAAGAAAGTCGCGTGTGCTCAACTTCTACTTCGAATGAACGCGCACGATTGGTAGGCTTTGCAGAAGCGGGTTATTCGACATGAAGATGGGACGACGGGATCTCATGGACTACTTTCAGAAATACGTTCGAGACCGAATATCTTTCAGCAGCCGTGTGACAGGAAAAAAAATAAATTTATGCAGTTGAGGCAAGGGAATATGACAGTACAATAATATATGGCCGAATTCAACAAACTGGCCAAATTTGCTGGAGCATATCTACCTACAACTACAAGTCAAGCTCGACGATACGAATTGGGCCTGCGTTCCTCTATTCGTGCTCATGTTTCTGTGCATGAATACAAAACCATGGACGAGGCACTTAACCATGCCCTCCGTCTGGAGTCCGAGTATCCTCCTGCTACTACTGGCGTTGTTCATTTTAATAACAAATGCTATAGTAATGCGGGAGGCAACAACGCACACAAGCGTCAAGATTGTGACAACGGAGGAGACAACCAGACGAAGGATCAAGTAGTCTGTAATTTCTGTCACAAAGAGGGGCACATGGCCAATGAGTGCCGATTGAAGAAGGAGCATGCTTCGGATGCGACCGAATGGACCATATTACATGTAACTGTCCGGAGAAGTCAAACTAGCGCCCACAGCAACATCATCAGAACTGAGGCCAAGCACCTCGGGCTCCACCGACCGCACAACAGAATAGCCAAGACCGTCGCCCCAATGCTCAGGGCCGCGTCTACGCCATGACTCGAGATGAAGCGTTCGCATATGACACAGTCGTGACAGGTATACTGCAATTCAATAATAAAACTGCTCGTGTATTGTTTAATTCAGGTGCCACGTATAGTTTTATATCGGCAGACTTCACCGTCGAGCACAAATTTCTCCTGACACCGCTGGATCTCGATCTTACTGTTAACGTACCATCAGGCATGCCACTACTTTCAAAGTTAGTCTGTGAAGATGGAATCATCTGTTTAGGTTATCAAAAGATCAGTCATGATGCGATAGTTCTAGATATTAAATACTACGATATTATTCTGGAGATGGATTGGCTCGGGCCGTGCAATGCAACCATAGACTGTGCTGAAAAGGGGGTCATATTCTGCATACCTGGAGTGCCTGAATTCTGCTATTCATGTGATAAGGCATCGTCGACCTGCATGGTGATCTCCGCAATATCTGTTCGACGGATGCTGCATGTCGGTTACGAAGGCTATCTAGCGTCCGTTCGAGACATGCGACAGGATGGTGCAAATGTGGGTCAGACCGACATTGTAGCAGAATTCCCAGATGTGTTCCCGGACGAACTGCCCGACATGCCACCGGATCGAGATATTGAGTTCACTATTGATACATTCTTCGATACCCGACCGATCTCTAAAGCTCCATACAAAATGGCCCCTGCAGAGCTTAAAGAACTCAAAGTACAGTTGCAAGAGTTGTTCGACAAGGAATTCATTCAACCGAGCGTCTCGCCATGGGGAGTATCCGTGCTGTTCGTCAAGAAAAAGGATGGCTCACTGCGTCTTTGTATCGATTATCGTGAGCTGAATAAAGCTACCATCCGGGACAAATATCCCCTGTCTTGCATAGATGATCTGTTTGATCAACTTCAAGTAGCTTCACTGCTCTCTAAAATTGATCTATGCTCAGGTTACCATCAACTCAAGATCAAGCCGGACGATGTACTAAAGTCTGCCTTTCGTACTCGATACGACCATTACGAATTTCTGGTAATGTCGTTCGGCCTAACGAACGCCCCAGCTGCTTTTATGGATTTAATGAATCGGGTGTTTCGACTATTCCTCGACAAGTTCGTAGTAGTCTTTATCGAAGATATACTCATCTACTCGAAGAATAGGCAACAACACACTGAGCACCTACGGACCGTGCTTCAGACCCTTCGAGAAATTCAGTTGTATGTGAATCAAAGCAAATATGAATTTTGGCTGAGCAGCATCGCATTCCTCGGACACATCCATTTAGCTGAAGGCATTGCGGTCGACCCAAAGAAAGTTGAAGCCGTTGTCGATTGAAAATGGCCAGCGTCCGTCGACGAGATTCAAAGTTTTCTTGGCTTAGCGGGTTACTATCGACGCCTCGTGAAAGACTTCGCGAAGATCCCATCGCCTCTTACTCGCCTCACCCATAAAGGAGTCATATTTGAATGGTCAGACGACTGTGAAGCTTCCTTACATGAATTAAAGCAACGGCTTGTCTCAACCCCGATACTCTTACTTACAGAAGTGACTAAGGGTTTCCAGATATTCAGCGACGCGTCCGATCAGGTCTTGGGGTGTGTACTGATGCAGCGGAACAAGGTGATATCTTTTGCTTTCCGACAGCTAAAGCCGCACGAGAAGAACTACCCAACTCGTGACCTGGAGTTAGCGGCAATTTTTTCGTATTAAAATTATGACGTCACTATCTTTATGCTTGGCGTGCACGATCTATACCAATCACAAGAGCCTCAAATATCTATTCACGCAGAAGGAACTGAACTTACGACAAAGGTGTTGGCTGGAACTGATCAAAGATAACGACTTGACTATTGACTATACACCGGAAAAAGAAAATGTTGTAGCGGACGCTCTGAGTCAGAAGTATATTGCCTCGCTATCCATCGACCGCAGACTGCTACGCGACCTAGAAGAGATAGGCATCGAAATCCGAGTCCGATTCAGGAATGTGCAGTTGGCAAAGTTACAGTTCGTGCCGAGCTTGCAAAAAAAGATCAAGATTGCTCAGAAGGACGATCCATACCTGAAGAAAATACGAGAGCTAATCTCGATGGGTAGGACGATCGAATTTTTGGAAGACGAAATTGGCATGCTTCGATTGAAGGGTAGGCTATGCGTTCCGGATAATTCAGAACTCAGAAAGGAGATATTGTCGGAGGCACACTATGCAAAGTACACCTTGTATCCCTGTAGCACGAAGATGTACAAGGACCTCCACACAAACTTCTGGTAGCACGGAATGAAGAGAGATATGGCACTATTCGTGTCGCAATGCATGGCCTGTCAGCAGGTGAAAGCTGAGCACCAGAGACCGGGCGGGAAGATACAGAATCTGGCGATTCCGGAATGGAAGTGGCAGCACGTGTGCATAGATTTTATTGTTTGTCTGCCAAAGATGTTGCAGGGAAATGATGCCATCTGGGTCATCGTCGATCGACTAACCAAGTCAGCGTACTTCATTGCCATTAAAGTTACTTGGAGCGTTGATCGCCTGGCACAGATTTATCTTGATGAGATAGTACGGATGCACGGAGTTCCAGTATTCATCGTCTTTGATCGAAATTTACGGTTTATGTCACAATTCTGGAGTATTCTTCAGTCGGCTCTAGGTACCAAGTTGCAGTTCAACTCGACTTACCATCCTCAGACCGACGGCCAAATGGAGCACGTCAATCAGATTCTCGAAGACATGCTACGATATTGCGCAATTGACTTCAAATCAAGCTGGAAAGTTCATATACCTTCGGCTGAATTTGCATACAACAATAGCTATCAATCCAGCATCCAAATGGCGTCGTACGAAGCCTTGTACGGACGGAAGTGCCGATTACCCATTTGCTGGGACGAAGTCGGAGAGCGGCAGATTCTCGGCCCGGAACTGGTAGAAAAGACTGTGCAAAAAGTTCGGCTCATTCGGGAAAGATTAAAGACCGCACAGAGTCGTCAAAAAAGTGATGTAAATGTTCATCATCGGCCCCTCGAGTTTCAAGAAGGCAATCACATATTTCTTTAAGTGTCGCCCATGCAAGGAGTTACTCGGTTCGGTGCGAAGGAAAAGTTGAGTCCGAGATTTGTTAGGCCGTTCGAAATACTCGAACGGGTCGCCCTAGTGGCCTATAAAATTGCCCTACCATCGACGCTAGAAGGTGTATACAATATCTTCCACGTCCCTCAGTTGCGGAAGTATGTGCACGACCCTAGCCATGTGGTAGATTTTGGCCCGCTGGAGCTGAAGTCCGACTTATCCTACGTTGAAGAGCCAGTTCAAATCTTAGAACACAAGGATAAGCTGCTATGAAATTGAGCGATCCCACTCGTCTACGTCCTCTGGAGGAACCATTCGGTCGAAGAGTCGACGTGGGAGCTTGAATCAGAAATGAAGGAGAAATTTTCTTTA
>JANAVB010038419.1:9884605-10049541 GCA_029216955.1 Iris pallida
GATCCTCTGAGAATACATCCATAAACTCCACAATGATGGGGTGTGGCGGTGCTTGCTTTCCTACTGTGGCACATCTCTAGGCTGATCTCTAGCCCCGACCTCCTGACACTGAATGGCGTCGCTCCTGTTGGACTAAACAGAATGCTACCTTCATGATAGTCTATAACTGCGTAAGCGTAGCTAAGCCAATCCATTCCCAATACTATATCATATCTGGGAAGTAGCATCACAAAGAACCGTCCCCTCTTCCGGCTATAGTAATGGAGCATCTATTATAGCTCTAATGGTTACCGGTCCGCCTCCTGTCATTACTCTACTCATCTCCTTGGTGGGGTGTAGCTACTAAATGGTATTTTTACAAATATTCTAATGACAGAAAGCTATGTGAAGTACCGGAATCAAATAAGCATATGGCTGGAAAAATATGCAAATAAATGTGACCTGTGATGACATCAGCCAAGTAATCTGGCTCTGGCTTCGGACCATGCTCTGGTTCTGCTGCCTC
Source organism: Iris pallida (assembly GCA_029216955.1). Classification (NCBI taxonomy): domain Eukaryota; kingdom Viridiplantae; phylum Streptophyta; class Magnoliopsida; order Asparagales; family Iridaceae; genus Iris; species Iris pallida. Next base: position 9,885,111 of record JANAVB010038419.1, read on the forward strand.
AATGGCTATACCATAAGCCCTCCCCTGGGGCCCTCTCTGCTGCTGCTGATGCTGCTCGAACCTCTGCTGCTGAGTCGAAAGCGATGGTCCAGTGCCTGATGCCCTTACTGCTGAGCAATCTCGAAGCTGATGGGTGGAAGACCCACAAGATAGACACTGTCTCAGCCTCTTTCTGCATATGGCAAAGTCGTGGCCTGGCCTCCTGTAATAGGATCATGGAGCTCCCCTCTACTGCTGCTGGCCAGGAGCCCTGCCAAGTGGTGCCTGATGGTGATGTGCTGGAGGATGGTAAGCCTGATGGTGCTGCGCAGGTGCCCTCGGCTAGAAAGCCTGGCATTTGGACGGTCCCTCATGGTGTCCAGTAGCTGGCCTCTTGCAAGCCAGTAGACGCTCCTCTATGCCTCGATCGAACTCAAGGCTCTGATAGTAATCGGTAGTCCCGTTTGCTACCAGGAGGAGACCGATGTCTGGGGCTAGTCCGTGGCAAAATTTGTGTGCCATCTCCTCTGGGTCTGTTATCAAGCTCGGGGCGAAGCAGCTCAAGCGACTGAACTCTCCTGCATACTCGTCCACAGAACGGTTCCCCTGATGTAGGTTCTGGAACTGGAGTCCCATAGACACTCTGGCGGTAGTCGAGAAGAATTTCTTCTTGAACTGGGTCTTGAACTACTCCCAAGTACCCTTCCCTTTCGCAAACAATGGCTCATTCCTGAACCAGATCCCTGCTAAGTCCGTTAGTAGAAACCCCGCTGGCTTGACCTGAAGTTCGTCGGGCAGTCTAACTCTAATGAGCTTCCTCTCCACTGAGTCCAACCAGTCATTTGCGACCACGATGCCCTCAGTCCCCAAGAAATCCTTGGGGTTCAAGTTCATAAAGTCCTTGACATTCCCAACCCTCGGCTGTGGCTCTACAGGTGGTGGGGTCAAGGTACGCTCCGCAGAGCGCTCCATGCTCTGGCAAAGTAAGGCAGCCTGCTCCTGATGGGTCGTCATGAACCCCTGAAATAAGACGAGTAGCTGGTTCCCGTCGAGAGTGACGGTGGTCTGGGAAGGTATAATAATAGGTGTTAGTGGTGATATCTGGGCCTGCTAGGGCTGGGGTGTGGAAGGTAGTAGAGGCATCTCGGTCTGGGCGTGCTGAGTAGGAGGTGGTGGAGGTATCTAGGTCTGGAGGATAGTGGCATAGGGAGGTATGGTAGGGTGCGTAGGTGGAGGTGGTGGTAGTGCTACTGTCATAGCCATCGAGTCTGTGGGCTGAGCAGAACGTGCACTGTCATCAGAGGCGGCAGACTGGGTTAAACGTGTGTGCACCATGTATTAGAAGACATGGAAACTATAAGGACTTAAGCAAACAATCAAAAGCAACAAAGCCTAATTAAAATTAATGGTCCTATGATGTGATGAGTATTCCTATGTTGTAATCCTAGTAATCATCTAGGTGTACTAAATGTTATTCCTAGTGTTATCAAGTTATCCTACGATTATAATTGCAGGCATGCTTGGTACAGTAACGTAACCAAACAACTTAAGTTTAGACCTGCATGGGCCACCACTAAAAACATGTCACGACCCGCTACCCAAATTGTTGGGCCGGGCCGAGCCATGCCAAGCCTACGCTTGTGTTATAGCGTAGTAAGCTATTCTCAGAGATAAACAATATGGTTCTAAGTATTCTAACATTTTTATTATAGCATTTTAAGAGTTCGTCACAACACAACATCTATAAGAGAAAGCAATAAGTTTAGGTTATACACTTCCAAAGTATGAAACTGGAGACAAAGTCCAGTAACCAAATATAAAGTTATAATAACCCATAGTCAAAGTCCAAGACAACTAAAGTAACCACTAGGCGAGGTTTCCTGTGGGGACTTCCTCAGGAGCTAAGGCCTAGTCCTCAATGATGGCCCCGTAATATGGATCACAAAGCATCTCCTCCTCGAATAGTATGCCTGCAACGTTATCCTGTCAGGAAGGGACCAAGTACTGGTTCTACAGATTGAACATACTGAGCATGGAATGAAAAAGATGTAGTAAATAGAATCATGGCATATCACAGTCTATCATGTACCAGATACATTTTCATGGCGACACATGTATATATATGTTTAAAACAAGAGTAGGTACGTGATCGATCAATAGTTATAAAATATACCAGTGTACAAGTCTACATGTAATAAAATATATACGTACAAGTCTACAAGCATAGGTGTATATACGTACAAAATGCGGGATAAGGCCTACGGCAAGGTTTGTATGTAATGCGACCTTGCTCGGTACATACGTACTGTAGAGGGGGGCATGATCACGTACTCAACTAACATTTTTTTTATTACCCAAGTTATAACATGTGAGAGATACTGAGAGCAGTATAAAGCTTGTGAAGCATACGGTAGGTACATAGAAACATTTAAGATATGATTTCCAGTTTAAGAAACTGTATTTAACATGGTTCATACGCAGTTCATTATCATATGCAGTAAATAAAGTTTGTATGGGTACTTGCCTCGAGCAAGGCAAGGGTACGAGTATGCATATATAAATGTCCGGTGTCCTGTCAAAATGATACACAATCTCAGTCTCTAAACTATATTCAAGATTTTAACACTAGCTGTGTGACACGACTCCTAACTGGACATTAGCTGAGTAATAACTTAGCATATAAGTCCAATATGGGGTGATACTACATATAAACCAACACTTAGAGACTCAACACAAAGGTAGGGCAAGGTTTGCAATACTAAAATACCCAAAAACACACATTAACACACAAGGAAAAATTATTCATTAAAAATCCAGACTGTTCACTATATTCCAATTATTAAAATAGATATAAAGCTCCAATATATATAAATAAAGTACCAAAATGATTCTTGTTAATTATAGTAATTTATTATAGTTTTTATGGAATTTATAAACTAATGTAGATATTTATTAAAAATCAGTTTATATATAATTTAAAAATGAGTTTCGTTTTCCTATTTTTATACAGTGGAAAATATGTAAATTTAATATTGGACAAATTATATTAAATCGTCTAAGTTAACATAGTATTTAAATACGATTTTTTTCTAGATTTCTATAGTAATTAAAGACTGTCTAAAAATTCAAATACAGTAAAGTACAATTTCTAAAAATAAATAAATAATTATTTAATATATTTGTCCACGTATACGAAATTGAACCGAAGTCCAGATATGGGATCCAAGGCCATGAATCAAGTCCGATATAACTTGCACAGACTTATAATATTTGGGCTCATTTGAGTCCACAAAACTCATGTTAGGTTTGGGCTCAAATGGCCATATCTAACAGAATACGTAAAAATAAAATTAATACATAAGTAATTATGCATATTAAATTATATATAATATATTAATACATTATAACATACATAATAATAATAATAATATTTATTTTAACAATAATATAACATATGAATTTTATACATAGCAAAATACAGATGTATTAATATATATACAGAAATACACATAGTATAAATATATTAAACAAGATATATTGTATAAACACACACACACACGCACATACATACACACACACACACACACACACACACACACACACACACACACACACACACACACACATATACACACACACACACAACTAATAAAACCCAGTGGGCTAACGGGTTAACAGCCCATTATCAACATCCAAACCTAAAACCAATAAGGTGATGGATCCGAACCCAATAACAATAAACAAAACCCAAAACCTATACTGTTAATCCAAACCACAGAAACGAACCCGATAACCCAATAGCATACTCATGTCCTGACAGTTAAGGACACGAGTTGAACTCACCATACCGTATCCTGTGTCCAAGGTAAAATCTACGAATCTGACTCGAATCCTCTACGTCCAAGCGTACCACGAAGACCAACGACACGAGATGACACATATATGAATACGAGACACAACGAATGAAATGAAAAATGTGACATGTACGTGTCCTACTTAGGATTGGAAATTGGGGCTGTTGTGCGACGGAGGAGGCGACGTCGTGGTCGAGAAAGATAGGATCTGACTTTGTTGCGTCCTGGCGAACTCGAAGGCGGTGGTTGTAGTGCCCCGTCCCTACATCGTACCATGTTTTCGTCCACAGGGTGTGCGAGAAAGGAACATTGTCGCTATCGATTCGGTCGGACCGATAGGTCGGAATCGGCCGAGTCGATCGAACGGGAACGGTTGAATAAAGATCCATTCCATGTTATGGAATGACTTCTTCGGAACCAAGTCCCATATTCAGTGGGTTGTGCCTCAAGGATTGGCTCTGCGGCTGAGTCGGGAGAGACCTCCCATTGATCTGGTTTTCATGCCGTACTTGATTTGGCTTTGGCTTTGGTTTTCGTAAATACATTTTTCCTGAATGTTTTCGATGGATTTTCGTGACTTGCGTTTTCGTACTTCGCATTCATATCAAATTTTTTTGAATTACACAGTGTTCTAATCAGTTGCTTATGCGATTGTAGGTGATCGCGTAGGCGACGTCAGCGCAGCCAACCAGTTGCTCGCTTGAAACAAGTCTAAGGCGAGTGGCTGACCTCCTTCGCCTCGTCCCTCTATTTTAAAATCAATATGAAGTTAAATGAATGCTTGTTATAATAGTATAGAATCAAAGAAATGTGGCATGATTCTTCACGAAATACTTGCTATCACACTGCAGGTATTGAAAATGGAAAACGTGCTTCCTTATGCAATTCTACTTAGCCTATACAAAACAATGAATGAATCGAGTAACGTTTATCGCAACGATATGGCTAAGTGAGTAAATCGACTAAGTTCAAAAGAATGGCTAAGTTTCACACATAAAAGAGAAAGGATAAGGTTCTAGAAAAGAGATAGCATATTTCAAGACTCTGCAAAACGGTCATTGGACAACTTGTCGACAAGGTGTAGATTCCTCGAACGGGTGCCTAGGCCAAGGGACCGATTCGGCCCGGAGGAACGAGTATAGCATGCGCCAGCCTTACATAGGCATGGGTTATTCAAAAACTTTCGCACATGGCTCGCTACCCGCTGCGAAAGGGTCGCCGTCAAACCCGGTTATAGTCCGTGATGGCTTGAAATTGCCAATGACCTTCACACCCTTTCAGTGCTTAACAAATGCATGTGACACGGGATGAATATGATAGCTGCTTAATGTTATACAATTTCATATGCTTGTCTCAAAACATATTAATATGCAAAACGATCAGGATGGTTAGAAAGATCATAGAAATAGCAAGCTAATATGTTTATAAAACTGCTTGAATCAAATGCAGATCTTGGATTTTAATTATCCATTTGCCAGTACATGTGATCGTACTGTCCTCGCTCTTTGCCGGTCCCGTAAATCAGGAAGGACGTGCCAACTAGCTCAACGACGTTCGTAATTTTGAAGTTTCAACCGCGCGTCGAAGACTTCCCGCAACTCCAATTATGAAGACTCAACTGCCCAAGAAAAGATGGCTCAGCGTCCCTCCAATCTAGGTCACTGGGATACTGTTGTAAATTGAGGGATGTGTGCAATGCATGGAACGGCTATCTCATCGCACTCTTTTGTAATCGAGTCATGTTGTAGCTTGCACGGCATGAGTCTTGTACTGGTGTCTGTAAAAGATATTTATTATCAATAAAGATCAAAGTTCTCTCTACTTAATAAGTGATTCAATTTGTCTGCTTATTTTCTTAGATCTCGTGTCTCGGATTACCTTATGACTATGCCTTGTACGATCGCAAATTAGGTTCCACGGCATCACCCGGGGGATGCCTATCGATTCGACAGAATCCGGGCGTGACATAATGGTATCTGAGCACGACTTTACGTCCTTGGCCTCCATGTCGAGTTTTTAGTCTCAAACCGTTGATCTTGTGTCGATGAGATGAGTTGTTCCATACGCTGAACCCGGGACATTTCTGAAACTAACGAGAGTTGCATTTCTTTTCCTTGCAGTTACGGAGCTCGGGCGGAGGATGAGACGAGCGCTTCCAGTAGCTCGAGTAGTTCCAGACCCAAGCATTCTGTCAACCCAACAGGATGACGCCTACTGTAGCCGAATCTTCCGCGACCCGATGCAACGGATGCTACAAATGCTCAAAATACAGCAATGCCAAAACGAGCTCCATCGTCAGCAAGCGGAGGCTCGTCAGATCCAGTTCGAGAATCGGTTCGAGGCTCAATTTAGCTGCAGTAGCAGCAGCTGAATACACTCCAGTAAATATACAATCAGTCGTGGTCAACAATAATTCAACGATGACGCCTACCGTGACCGAGCCTGCGATTCGATCCAACGAAGCTGAACCAAGGCGCCCGTGCTCTCACCTATGGCATCGAGAAGTTCTAACTTCGACGTGTCAAAAGTCACAAAAAGCTGTCGCACTTCCTTCAACGGCACAGAAGATCCCTCCGTGGCGATCGACTGGATGGAGGATCTGGAAGACAAGTTCGAGCTTCTGGGTGTCAAAGATTCGAAGAAAGTCGCGTGTGCTCAACTTCTACTTGAATGAACGCGCACGATTGGTAGGCTTTGCAGAAGCGGGTTATTCGACATGAAGATGGGACGACGGGATCTCATGGACTACTTTCAGAAATACGTTCGAGACCGAATATCTTTCAGCAGCCGTGTGACAGGAAAAAAAATAAATTTATGTAGTTGAGCAAGGGAATATGACAGTACAATAATATTGGCCGAATTCAACAAACTGGCCAAATTTGCTGGAGCATATCTACCTACAACTACAAGTCAAGCTCGACGATACGAATTGGGCTGCGTTCCTCTATTCGTGCTCATGTTTCTGTGCATGAATACAAAACCATGGACGAGGCACTTAACCATGCCTTCCGTCTGGAGTCCGAGTATCCTCCTGCTACTACTGGCGTTGTTCATTTTAATAACAAATGCTATAGTAATGCGGGAGGCAACAACGCACACAAGCGTCAAGATTGTGACAACGGAGGAGACAACCAGACGAAGGATCAAGTAGTCTGTAATTTCTGCCACAAAGAGGGGCACATGGCCAATGAGTGCCGATTGAAGAAGGAGCATGCTTCGGTGCGACCGAATGGACCATATTACATGTAACTGTCCGAGAGGTCAAACTAGCGCCCACAGCAACATCATCAGAACCGAGGCCAAGCACCTCGGGCTCCACCGACCGCACAACAGAATGGCAAGACCGTCGCCCCAATGCTCAGGGCCGCGTCTACGCCATGACTCGAGATGAAGCGTTCGCATATGACACAGTCGTGACAGGTATACTGCAATTCAATAATAAAACTGCTCGTGTATTGTTTAATTCAGGTGCCACGTATAGTTTTATATCGGCGGACTTCACCGTCGAGCACAAATTTCTCTGACACCGCTGGATCTCGATCTTACTGTTAACGTACCATCGGGCATGCCACTACTTTCAAAGTTAGTGAAGATGGAATCATCTGTTAGGTTATCAAAAGATCAGTCATGATGCGATAGTTCTAGATATTAAATACTACGATATTATTCTGGGATGGATTGGCTCGGGCCGTGCAATGCAACCATAGACTGTGCTGAAAAGGGGGTCATATTCTGCATACCTGGAGTGCCTGAATTCTGCTATTCATGTGATAAGGCGTCGTCGACCTGCATGGTGATCTCCGCAATATCTGTTCGACGGATGCTGCATGTCGGTTACGAAGGCTATCTAGCGTCCGTTCGAGACATGCGACAGGATGGTGCAAATGTGGGTCAGACCGACATTGTAGCAGAATTCCCAGATGTGTTCCCGGACGAACTGCCCGCATGCCACCAGATCGAGATATTGAGTTCACTATTGATACATTCTTCGATACCCGACCGATCTCTAAAGCTCCATACAAAATGGCCCCTGCAGAGCTTAAAGAACTCAAAGTACAGTTGCAAGAGTTGTTCGACAAGGAATTCATTCAACCGAGCGTCTCGCCATGGGGAGTATCCGTGCTGTTCGTCAAGAAAAAGGATGGCTCACTGCGTCTTTGTATCGATTATCGTGAGCTGAATAAAGCTACCATCCGGGACAAATACCCCTGTTTGCATAGACGATCTGTTTGATCAACTCAAGTAGTAGCTTCTGCTAAAATTGATCTATGCTCAGGTTACCATCAACTCAAGATCAAGCCGGACGATGTACTAAAGTCTGCCTTTCGTACTCGATACGACATTACGAATTTCTGGTAATGTGTTCGGCCTAACGAACGCCCCAGCTGCTTTTATGGATTTAATGAATCGGGTGTTCGACTATTCCTCGACAAGTTCGTAGTAGTCTTTATCGAAGATATACTCTACTCGAAGAATAGGCAACAACACACTGAGCACCTACGGACCGTGCTTCAGACCCTTCGAGAAATTCAGTTGTATGTGAATCAAAGCAAATATGAATTTTGGCTGAGCAGCATCGCATTCCTCGGACACATCCATTTAGCTGAAGGCATTGCGGTCGACCCAAAGAAAGTTGAAGCCGTTGTCGATTGAAAATGGCCAGCGTCGTCGACGAGATTCAAAGTTTCCTTGGCTTAGCGGGTTACTATCGACGCCTCGTGAAAGCTTCGCGAAGATCCCATCGCCTCTTACTCGCCTCACCCATAAAGGAGTCGTATTTGAATGGTCAGACGACTGTGAAGCTTCCTTACAAGAATTAAAGCAACGGCTTGTCTCAACCCCGATACTCTTACTTACAGAAGTGACTAAGGGTTTCCAGATATTCAGCGACGCGTCCGATCAGGTCTTGGGGTGTGTACTGATACAGCGGAACAAGGTGATATCTTTTGCTTTCCGACAGCTAAAGCCGCACGAGAAGAACTACCCAACTCGTGACCTGGAGTTAGCGGCAATTTTTTCGTATTAAAATTATGACGTCACTATCTTTATGCTTGGCGTGCACGATCTATACCAATCACAAGAGCCTCAAATATCTATTCACGCAGAAGGAACTGAACTTACGCAAAGGTGTTGGCTGGAACTGATCAAAGATTACGACTTGACTATTGACTATACACCGGAAAAGGAAAATGTTGTAGCGGACGCTCTGAGTCAAAGTATATTGCCTCGCTATCCATCGACCACAGACTGCTACGCGACCTAGAAGAGATAGGCATCGAATCCGAGTCCGATTCAGGAATGTGCAGTTGGCAAAGTTACAGTTCGTGCCGAGCTTGCAAAAAAAGATCAAGATTGCTCAGAAGGACGATCCATACCTGAAGAAAATACGAGAGCTAATCTCGGGGTAGGACGATCGAATTTTGGAAGACGAAATTGGCATGCTTCGATTGAAGGGTAGGCTATGCGTTCCGGATAATTCAGAACTCAGAAAGGAGATATTGTCGGAGGCACACTATACAAAGTACACCTTGTATCCCTGTAGCACGAAGATGTACAAGGACCTCCACACAAACTTCTGGTAGCACGGAATAGAAGAGAGATATGGCACTATTCGTGTCGCAATGCATGGCCTGTCAGCAGGTGAAAGCTGAGCACCAGAGACCGGGCGAAGATACAGAATCTGGCAATTCCGGAATGGAAGTGGCAGCACGTGTGCATGGATTTTATTGTTTGTCTGCCAAAGATGTTGCAGGGAAATGATGCCATCTGGGTCATCGTCGACGACTAACCAAGTCAGCGTACTTCATTGCCATTAAAGTTACTTGGAGCGTTGATCGCCTGGCACAGATTTATCTTGAAGATAGTACGGATGCACGGAGTTCCAGTATTCATCGTCTTTGATCGAAATTACGGTTTATGTCGCGATTCTGGAGTATTCTTCAGTCGGCTCTAGGTACCAATTGCAGTTCAACTCGCTTACCATCCTCAGACCGACGGCCAAATGGAGCACGTCAATCAGATTCTCGAAGACATGCTACGATATTGCGCAATTGACTTCAAATCAAGCTGGAAAGTTCATATACCTTCGGCTGAATTTGCATACAACAATAGCTATCAATCCAGCATCCAAATGGCCGGTACGAAGCCTTGTACGGACGGAAGTGCCGATTACCCATTTGCTGGGACGAAGTCGGAGAGCGGCAGATTCTGGCCCGGAACTGGTAGAAAAGACTGTGCAAAAAGTTGGCTCATTCGGGAAAGATTAAAGACCGCACAGAGTCGTCAAAAAGTAATGTAAATGTTCATCATCGGCCCCTCGAGTTTCAAGAAGGCAATCACGTATTTCTTTAAGTGTCGCCCATGCAAGGAGTTACTCAGTTCGGTGCGAAGGAAAGTTGAGTCCGAGATTGTTGGGCCGTTCGAAATACTCGACGGGTCGTCCTAGTGGCCTATAAAATTGCCCTACCATCGATGCTAGAAGGTGTACAATATCTTCCACGTCCCTCAGTTGCGGAAGTATGTGCACGACCCTAGCCATGTGGTAGATTTTGGCCCGCTGGAGCTGAAGTCCGACTTATCCTACGTTGAAGAGCCAGTTCAAATCTTAGAACACAAGGATAAGCTGCTATGAAATGAGCGATCCCACTCGTCTACGTCCTCTGGAGGAACCATTCGGTCGAAGAGTCGACGTGGGAGCTTGAATCAGAAATGAAGGAGAAATTTTCTTATTATTCTCTTAGAGGTAGGTTTTATCCTTAAGTTTCGAGGACAAAACTTTTTATTAGTTGGTTATGGTGTAGTGCCCCGTCCCTAGTATCCGTTTTTCGTACGGGGTGTGCGAGAAAGGAACATTGTCGCTATCTATTCGGTCGGGACCGATAGGTCGGAATCGGCCGAGTCGATCGAACAAAAACGGTTGAATTAAGATCCATTCCATGTTATGGATGCTTCTTCGAAACCAAGTCCCATATTCAGCGGGTTGCACCTCAAGGATTGGCTCTGTGGCTGAGTCGAGAGAGACCCCCCGTTGCTCTGGCTTTTATACCGCACTTGATTTGGCTTTGGCTTTGGTTTTCGTGAATACGTTTTTTGTGAATGTTTTCGAGGGGTTTTCGTGACTTGCATTTTCGAGCTTCATATTCATATCAAAATTCTTGAATTACACAGTGTTTTAATCAGTTGCTTATGCGATTGCAGGTGATCGCGTATGCGACGTCAGCGTAGCCAACCAGTGCTCGCTTGAAGCAAGTCTAAGGTGAGTGACTGACCTCCTTCGCCTCGTCCCTCTATTTCAAAATCAATATGAAGTTAAATGAATGCTTGTCATAATATTGTAGAATCAAAAAAATTGGCATGATTCTTCACGATACACTTGCTATCAAACTGTCGGTATTGAAAATGGAAAACGTGCTTCCTTATGCAATTCCACTTAGCCTATGCAAAACAATGAATGAATCGTTTAACTTTATTGCAACGATATGGCTAAGTGAGTAAATCGACTAAGTTCAAAAGAAAGGCTAAGTTTCGCACATAAAAGAGAAAGAATAAGGTTCTAGAAAAGAGATATCATATTTCAAGACTCTGAAAACGGTCATTGGACAACTTGTCGACAAGGTGTAGTTTCCTCGAACGGTTGCCTAGGCCAAGGGACCGATTCGGCCCGGGAGGAACGAGTATAGCAAGCGCCAGCCTTACATCGACGTGGGTTATTCGGGAACTTTCGCACATGGTTCGCTACCCGCGCGAAAGGGTCGCCGTCTAACCCGGCTATAGTCTGTGATGGCTTGACATTGTCGGTGACCTTCACAACCTTTCACTGCTTAACAAATGCACGTGACACGGGATGAATATGATAGCTGCTTAATGTTATACAATTTTATATGTTGCCTCAAAACATGTTAACATGCAAAGCGATCAAGATGGTTAGAAAGATCACAGAAACAGCTACCTAACATGTTTATATAACTGCTTGAATCAAATGCCGACCTTTGATTTTAATTAGCCATTCGCCAGTACATGTGATCGTACTGATCCTCGCTCTTTGCAGGTCCCGCGAATCAGGAAGGACGCGCAACTAGCTCGGCGACGTTCGTAATTTTGAAGGTTCGGCCGTACGTCGAAAACTTGTCCCGCAACTCTAATTTTGAAGACTCAACTGCCCAAGAAAAGATGGCTAGTGTCCCTCCATTCCAGGTCACTGGAATACTCTATTGTAAATTGAGGGATGTGTGCAATGTATGGAACGACTATCTCATCAGCACTCATTTGTAATCGAGATGTTGTATCCCACGCGGCATGTGTCTTATATTGGAGTCTGTAAAAGATGTTTATTATCAGTAAAGATCAAAGTTCTCTCTGCTTAATGTGTGATTCAATTTGTCTGCTTATTCTCTTAGCTCTCGTGTCTCGGATTACCTTATGACTATGCCTTGTGCGATCGCAAATTAGGTTCGCACGACATCACGCCCGGGGGACGACTATCGATTCGACGGAAGGGCATGACAGTAGTGGCTCGTCGGAAGGTGGACGGTGGCGTCGCCTAGTTTGAATCTAGGGTTCCGACAAGGTTTGGGCAAGTTTCGAGCTGCGGCGACGCTAGGTCGATCGGGGCGGGGAATAGGGTTAGGGTTTTGAACGAGGGGACTTTATAGGCTAGGATTTAGGGGTTGATTTAGGGTTTCGGCTAGAAATAGGAATTAGGGTTAGAGTTCCGTCGTGGTGGCTGTCGGCGCTCAGCCAAGGCCAAGCCCGAGTCGTGGGGGTGGTTACCACAAAAGCCCCTGAGGTTTCGTAAATTACACAAAACACCACCGCCTTAACTAAAACAAAATCCAATTTGCAAAACAATTCCGTAGTGTTTGTGCAAATACAAATTTGTACAAATAATACAAATATTGCAGTTTGACTTAAAAATATTTGAATTAATTGCAAACTTAATTTAAAATTGCAAATTGATATTTTAAGCTTTAAAATTCATTTAAAAATTATTTAAAATTTCTAGAAATTTTTTAATAATTATATCAAATTATTTTAAGGCTAAATTAGTCATTTCTGATTAAAAATTTCTAATTTAAATATATTTTAATTTCAGGGGCTTACACATATAATATTAAAATTTGAGTGTGGATATCCATTTGGACGGTCATCAAAAATTGTTAGGATGAGGCTCAAATCCTTTTCCCGACAATATGAAAAACTAAACACAAATTTATTTTTAATACTATATTAGAGATTCTAAAAATAAGTAATAAAAAAGGGAGGTAAGAAGCTCAGAAATGTTTTGTGATCGAAGGAGATGATAAGTGATATGAGACCCTTCTAACCACCAAATCTTTTCCTCAGTGCTTCTACCCAAGTTTCGAACTTCTTTTTTTTATTTTTTCATGCTTCTAACTTAATTTTATTGTTTTCATGCTTCTAACCCTTCTAAATTAACATCAATTGGTTTCAACTTAATTTTATTTTTTTTCATGCTTCTAACCCTTCTAAATTAACTTAATTTTATTTTATGGTCCAGATCTCAGTTTCCAAGCGAAGGTGCTTGCTATAAAGATTGGGATTCAACTTGCTCAGCTCCTCAATGCATATAGGGCTACTATCGAAGGAGATCATTGATAGTTATCAGGATTTTCAAAGGAGATTCCTCTATCATCCCGTGGAGGTTATCAGACACTATCCTCTCAACAATTAGATATATCCCTGCATCTCTAGAGCTGCAGTTTATGTTCGTGAGAAGGTCAGGGAACCGAGCAGCTTATTCCTTGGCCGGATATGTCCTCCAACTTAGATCAAGTTCTATTTTTCCTTCCCCTCCTGATTGTATTGGCCTTATTTTGGCTGAAGACGACTCTTTTTTTCTTCTACTGAGCTTCTGCATTAGCAAATAAAAATCACCATTTTCGGAAAAAAAAAAACATCAATTGGTTCCGTGGTGCAGTTGGTTATCACGTTTTTTTATTTTTTCTATACAGGTGACTTTTTTCTTTATTTTTTTTAGCTATTTGGTATTTTCATCTAAGAACGACGTTAGTAAGGCTAGATTCTAGATTCAGAATATAGGAAGCTCATTTAGTATAATAGTTATAACTGTCAAGACGAGCCGGCGGGGCGGGCCGATACGTAACCCACCATAACCTACCATTTGGCGGGGCGGGCGGGCCGACCCACCATTTTGGCGGGCTGGAAAATTTCCAACCCAGTCCAACCCACCGGCGGCCGCGGGCTAGGGGGTTGGCCCTCTTAATTTTTATAAGTTTTTTATTGCTTATTTTCTTAAAAGAAAAAAAATATATATAATATTTTCTACTCACTCTCATATGCATCAAATTACAAGTAAAATACAAGAAACATTTAATAGTACATATTTCTTTAAAACACCTTCATTCATGTAAATAAATGACCAAATTTAATATTTATTTATTTAGCGACGTATCAAAGTGACATCGCTGAACATCGTATTCAGCGACATTTAGCGACTAGCATTATGGTTTGGAAAGAACAAGTCGTGGTTTAGTCGTAGAACGTCGTTGATTGATTTTATTCAACGACATTTTGTGACTCTTACTCCAGTACGTCGCAATTTTATTAGTTAACAGCGACGTTTAGCGACGTCTTTATAGGACGTCGCTAAAATCATTCATATAGGGTGCTGGGAACCGATCGAATTCATTTTCTTTCCCCCAAAATTTTTGATCTCCCACTCGCCTCGAGCCCCAAATCTCTCTCCCCCATCCCCTCCCCTCTTGTCTCCGGCGTCCTTCTCCCCCTGTCCGGCGACCCCTCCCCGTGGCGACCCCCTCCCCCTCGTCTCCGACGACCCCTCCACCCCTCCATCCGTCGCACCTCCACCCTCGAGTCCCCTCATCGACGCCGACCCGACCAGTCCCTTCCGCCGCTGCCATCCCCGGCGACCCCGATCCGACTCCGACCAAGGCAGGTAAACCCTAACCCCAGCTCCCTCCTCCTGACGTGCTGACACAGACACGACACGCACACACGCTGACACACACATGCTAACACGCACTGACACGATACGCTGACACGGCACACACACGATGACACGATACATTGTTTAGTGTGTCACACTCACATGCTTGTGAGTATGTGACAGTATGGAGAGGAGGGGACTGTCAAAAAATAGTTTTTGTGGCAACCCCATTGTGAGAACACATGAGTGGCTATGGGCTAATGTGCATCCTAGTGAGTGAGTGTTAGAGTGAGGTATCCTATGAGTAAACGTGAGTGTCTAGAGGTGAGTATCCTGTGACAGGTTAGAACATGAGGTATCCTAAGAAGTATATAGCATGGTTTAAAGTATCGGCCGATACCGATCTGATACGGCCGATACCGATGCGGTTTGGCATGTCCCGATCCGATACTGACCGATATCCTATACTTACCAATACCAACATTGAGGGTATCTTTTTCGGTCAATTCGACAAAGAAAATTAAACGAAAAAAACAAATCATCAAGGGTTTAAAGCATAATAAGATTATAAAACATGTAAAAGAAGAAAATCAATCTATTATATGTAAACCAATCGCTAAGGGTGATTACAATGTTATTTAATTTTAAAAGTACTACAAAATAACACTGAAAATGCTTAAATTATGCCTAAATGTATAAAATATATGGTTTTAAATGTAAATAATTTATTAATAATTATTTTTTTCGATACCAAAAAATTCGATACTCTGATCCGTCGATACTGATATCGGCGATACCAATACTCGTAGGAATAGTCCGATACCGATACTGTGAACCTTGGTATATAGAGTATCCTAGTACCTAGAGTGTATATATAGAGTATCCTAGTACCTAGAGTGTATAGAGTATCCTAGTACCTATAGAGTATCCTCTAGAGTGTATAGAGTATCCTAAGATATTGGGGATTACCTACTCTGAGAACCTTGCTAAGAAGTATCCTAGTACCTACAGTGTATAGAGTATCCTAGAAGTGTAGGTATAATTGGTACAGTATTTTGACCCTTCTATAGAAATTAAATTTACTTATGCCAAGCCTTTTGGGCCTATCAGAGTTATAGATTTTTTCAAAAATCTAGTATAACACTGATTATCTCAAAATGCTTGCATAAGTAAGAGTGTATAGAGTGAGTATACTAGTAGTATATCGTAGTATCCTAGAGTGTATAGAGTGAGCTTTCCTACTTCCTTTCTTCTCATTCGGGTCATTGAGCTGACTATTCCGCATCATAGGATATCTACCTCAACCTCACCCTAGAGAAGTGTGAAAATATTAATATTAACCAAGGTTCACAGTATCGGTTTCGTTTCGATATCGGTATCATTACGATTGATATCATGAATCTTATAGCTTCCGCTAGCAGAGCACAATGTAGAGCCAAACGTGAAGCAGAGCTTCATATTCAAAATATTAGAAGTAAAAAAGTTTTCGATTGGTGGTGGGACGAAAAGGATTTTGAATGTAAAGCTCACCACCAATCAAAAACTTTTTACTGCTAACAATTTGAATGTGAAGCTCTGCTTCACGTTTGGCTCTACAATGCGCTCTGCTAGCGGAAGCTATGAGATTCATGATATCAACCGTAAATGATACCAAAACCGATTTCGATACTGATACGATACTATGAACCTTGGTTAACATTAATATTTCTACACTTCTCTAGGCTGAGGTTGAGGAAGATATCATATGATGCTGAATAGGATGCTGAGAGAGTCGAATGAGAAGCAGGAAGTAGAGGGGGGTCAGAGAGGGGGCCTTCTTGTTGAACATGTGACGACACTCATTTGATACTCATGTGTCTATATGCATCAATTTGGAATATACTCGAATAATGTGTATCTATTTTTGCTGAATTATTGTCAAATTTTTGAATTATTGTCAAATAGATACGAATTACTATCTGCGGCATCGTTCATGGATGTACAATCGTCATCCTAATGACATGTGTGTGGGATGAATTTATACATGGAGTAGAGCAATTCCTGTAGCTCGCTAAGGCATTCCCTTAGTACATGGATCGTACCAAAATTAAGTGTCCATGTGTGAGATGTCGTAACATAAATATCATCAAGAAGTGGATGTGACATATCATTTGTACTCGAGAGTTTTATACGAATTACTATCAGTGGATGTCACACGGAGAAATTGTACCTTTAGCATCGGAGCTGGAGCCTAATTTTCCGTATATGGATGTCCATGACCACGCTGGTTACAACGAAGGGTAGGTGAACATGGTTTTTGATGCTGCGGGGCCTAGTTTCGATTCAGACAATCATGATGCGGCAGAGGAGGCACCGAATGCTGATGCTACGAAGTTCATGGAGTTGCTGGAGAATCCAAGGTTGGATCACGTCCGAGCAGTGGACTGCCATGAAGGCTAGAACGAGGGCAAAGAAGTGGTGTGGTGGCTCAATTCCTATGACGAAATACTTCTGTCGCTGGTACGTGGTTTACTGTAATATATTATTTTAATGAAAGTAGTAATAAAATATTTAATTTAAATGACAAATATTTTTTATAACAAGTAAGAAGGGTGCGAACCCCAACATGGTGACGGTCTTCCTGGCTATCCATCGGAAGGACGAAAGCTCATCGATGATCAGGCCACACAGAGCTATGTAAGTATTACTTTACGTGTCACTAACTTTATTATAACTTAAGAAATATATAAATATATCCATAGACGTAGAACAACTAGGTTGGTAGTAAATATTATGCTTATCGAGATGCGTTCTTTTCTAGGATGAGTATCTTAGGCTAGAGCGTGAGCTTACTAGTACATCTGCGGAGGGAGGGACTGGTAATTCCTCACAGCCCCTCCGGCTCGGACAAACGAGCTCTGGATGACCGTCGTTGGTGGTCTTTAGAGGGGTACGTACTATGGTACGGGATCCTACGATGCCTTTATGGCGACGCAGTCATCTAGAGCTCTGCCAATGTGCATTCCTCACAGCCCTCTGAGGAGTCGATCCGAGTGGGGGAACTCTGTCGCCAGCTTACTGAGCTGTGTGAAACTGTTACAGAGGATGGAGGAGCAGCCCCAGTCTCACCGGCAAACGAACGATGTGGCCCTCACTGCATGATTTGATATGCTCGAGCGCACCATTAGGAAGACGTGCGAGAGGACGGATCATGCCATTCAGGCGGTGCAGGAGAGGACGAATCTTATCGTTCATGGACGCAGGCGGCCATTGGCGAGCAGGTTTCGAGGCTGGGCTGTTATGGATTCCACCAACTCAAGACTGCTGGCTATAGAGCGGACACTTCCTGGTCGTGCTTTGGCATCCACATCGACTGCAGCGGCTCCACTGCCTCATCTTCCTCCTACTGATGGGTCGTCACCGGTGATGCTGACCCCGGAGCAGTATAGGTTCCTGGCAGGTGTAGGCACTGCCTATTCCTCCTCCTCCTCCTCATCCTGACCAGGCGTAGTCCTTTATTGGACTTGTTTTCATTTGTTGTGTTGGTGACCCGTTGTTGGGTCTTTATGTATTTGTTTGTGACCCATTGTATCCACCCGGCTATTTTTGTCTTTTGGATCGTTCGATTCTATTTATTTGATTATTGGTAGTACATTTTATTATTCTCTCTATATTGGTTTACCAGTGTTGAGTGTTCCACCGAAGGGGTCGGTGAACCCAGGGAATTCTACGGAGTGTTGCTCCGGGTCTATTATTTGCAAACTTAAACTCTAAATTCAGGTACAATATTTTTAATGTAACTGTTATTTATGTGAAATGCATACTGCATTCTATTTTTTTACCTTTTTGGAATTACCAACGTTTAGCGATGCTTAGCGACGGTCAGCGACACATACATACGTCGCTAAACGTCGCAAAACTGAGAATCAAAACGTTGCTAATTGTCGCAGAACGTCACAGATACATTGACGTGGCAAACTGTACAGGTCAGTAAATCTAGTATCTGAACGTCGGTATTCAAGTATCATAATGTCGCAAAATGTCACAAAAATGATGACATGGCAACCAAAAAATTGCCAGATATAGAGTCAAAAAACGTTGCTAATCTCTGACTGTAACGTCGCTAAAACCTGAACGGACAGCGACAATCAGCAACAAAATGTTACGTCGCTAATTAGCAACATTTTTGTTGGTAAACGTCGCTAAAACTAGCAACGTCGAGCATCACCGAATGATGTCGCTATAGCGACGAATATCGACATTTTATAAGTTAGCGACCATAAATAACGCAACATGCCCGAAATATCGCTAAAAATATCACTGTCAGAAGTTAGCAACATTTTTTTTGCTGATATGAGATATTTTGGTAGTGATCATATATAAGCTCCCGAAGCCATTTTGGTTCATCTGCAGCTACTAGTGCATAAAACTCAGATTCCATAGACGAGTGTGATAGCATAGACTGCTTCTTCGACTTCCACGATATAACATCTCCACCCATTGATAGTATGTATCCTCATGTGGACCTTTAACTCTCTACTTTTGAGCACTAGCCTGCATCACGAAGCATTTTACTACTGTTGGATCTCCGCAATAGTGTAATACATACTTCTGAGTCCTTCTGAGATATCTCATAACCCCTCTTCACAGCTTTCCAGTGCTCCACATCTGGATTGCTCGTGAACCGACTCAGCATTCCTACGTCAAAAGCTATGTCAGGCCTTGTGGCAGTAGTCGCAAACATCAAACTCCCGATGATGCTTGGATACTCCAATTGTCTGACGCTTTCTCTTGGATTTGGCTTCAACCTTTGATCACACATGTAAGGAGCATCGATCCCTAGAAGATGATATCCATAGCGTGTGAGCAACTTTTCATGTAGTGAGCTTGTGACAGGGCAAGCTCAACTTCTGTCTGGATTATTTAAATCCCTAGGATAACATTCGCATCTCCCATGTCCTTCATACTGAATCTGGACGTGAGGAACATCTTTGTTCTAGCGACACATCATTATGTCTTCCACATAGAGACAAAGATGACTCCTCTCTCTCTTCAGCAAATTTTGCGTAAACAAACTTTAAAAGTCTCACTGATACTGTAGCCTTTTGACCTATTAACCTGGTCAAACTTCTCGAGCCACAGCTTGGGAGTGTACTTCAAATTGTACATAGAATTCACCACCTTGCAGACCTTGTCTTCAATATCCTGAACGACATATCTATCTGCTGTTGTATGTGAATCTCTTCTGTCATTTCTCTATCCAAAACTACTGTCTAGACATCCATCTGATGATAGAACAGCGAATGAATAGCAACCACGGCCATCGTCATCATGATAGTTGACATCTTAATCTCATGTTCTTGAGCAAGTCCTCGTCCCTTGAACTCATCTTCAGTTCCTTCGGCTTTCATCTTTTCTTCTCGAATATGCAATAGGTTTAGCTCCTTCAGGCAGATTAACTAACATCCACTTATACTTGGATATTACAGAGTCAATCTCTTTATTGACTCTTCCTCCAGAAGATCGTATCTCTAGACTTCATCACCTCATTAGCCTCCACGTGATGGATGAAAAGTTTATTTCAGAAATCATTCGTCCTTCTCACTCGCTTTGCTTACTGCTTAGCGAATACTAGTTCAAGTGTTGTCATCAAAGACAACCACCTTCTGGATTACTACATCTTTGAAAGTACTTGCTCCTTCGGTACCAACAATATTCTCTGGAACATTCGCGAGAATAATTTCTTGTCACTAGCAATTTTGTCTTCAAAGAATTATGCCTCGCGAGACTCAATGATATGATTGATACAATATCAAGAGATCTCCAAGCTAATTCCAGAATTACTGTCTTCTTGGTCTTCGTCCATAACTTCTGAATCTTAATATTCGGAAGCTTCACGTAAACCAGAAACCCCCACACTTGAATGATATTCAAATTATGTCTAATCTTGAACCAATGTTGATGAGAATCATAGTCAAATATACGAGTCGTACTTTATTCAGAATAAACGTTGTCGTACACACAATCTATCCCCAGAAGCATATTGGAAGATCCGTTATATAGATATCATCATCTTTGACAGCATCCTGATGTTCCTTTCTGACACTTCATAGATTATAGATACTACGGAGCAGTCATTTCATAGCCAATTTCATTTTTATAACAGAATGATGCAAATCCAAAAAATGATACTCTCCATCTTGATCAATCTGAGTGTATATGCAGGGCAGTCGTTTCATAGCCAATTCGATGTTCATAACAGAACAATATGAATCCAAAAGAAATGATACTCTCCGCCATGATCCCTTCTGAGTAGTTTGTAGACCGGTTAATGTTCAGCTTCAGTCTGAAGTCCCTGAACTTCTTGAATGCTTCATCCTTTGACTTGAGAAGTCATGTGAATATGCACTTCGAGAAACACTTCGAAAAACACTTCGAACCGACCTCCGTAGAGAATTGATAAAAGTCACATATCTGAATGTACTAACTCTAGATGATCCATACTTTAGTTCAATCATCTGAGCAGCTTTCTGACAGTCTTGTCTCTGCACAGACCTCAAATATCTCCACCACCTTACCCCCACATTCTGTAGATAAGGTTTGGATATGACATCTTGAGTCTGCTTCTATCATAGAATAACTCTCAGTCCATTCAATAAAGTAACTTTATCGCCATCAGCCGAAGTTCGATCACCCTTCAGTACCAAACATCTTTTCGAAGCATGTTCCTCGCCAAGAAATTACCATATGGTTAGTACGAATGTCCACTTTCAATTAATATCAGACAACAGACTTTCTGAGATCAGATCTTCAAAAATCTTTGGTACGTGCATGCAACACGCATTCGAGTGTCCTTGCCGGTGGTTCATAACCACCGTCTCGATCTTCTGATCTTTTGCTAGATATATGTTCGCCATCGAGACCTTCGTCATAACAAGGCTCGTCCTCGATAAACAGCTCCTTCGAGAGCACACGTAGTCATATGCACTAGTGTCTGACCACTAGTCAGCTACCACGCTAGATAACTCAACCTGTGCAACAATAGCAACCATGTTAAGTGATCAAAATAACCAAGTTTAGCTATGCCTTCTATTTTGGTTTGGGCTTGGCCCTACAATCCTTCTTTATTGGCCCTTCTTACCATAGTTGAAGCAAGCCCCATCGCCCTTAGGCATTGGCGTGAACTGAGTTGACTTCACCTTCAGCTGGTGATAGTGCTTAGCTCTTCTTCAACATAAATCTACTGTAAGAGGCGTTCAAGATCCACCTTCATCTTCTTGCGGTGCATGTCTGGATGAAATTGCCCACCCAGGTGGGAACTTGGCGATAATGCCCCTGAGAAAAATGCATCGACCAAGGGCATTCCGCCATCCGCTTGCTTCTGACGTAACTAGAGGAACTCCATGACTTGAGACATCATATCTTGTCATCCTCATCCTCTAGACCTTTTCGGTCATGTGGATCTTGTTCCTATTCTCATCTGCCTTGCATAGACTCCCATACGTCCTTAGCATAGACCGTTTGTCGTATAACTCTGCCAGAGAGTCCTCCATAGAGTTTAAGTTTAGCAACTTGCAAAGGTTGTTATCTCTCCTGCACTTGGATTGCAGAGCAGTGGCCTCAACGACCCTTCGAGCATTTTCACCTTCTGGAATTAAAGGCTCAGGATCTGTCAACACGTAGTCAACGCTCACGAGTTGAAGATTAAGGTCGACCTTTCTCTTCCAAACGTTGTAATGCTCCCTGTCAAACTTCTCAAGTTTGTTAAAACTTGTGTCGAGAAGGTTTGCACGGTTGTTTTTCATCGAATCTAAATCTTGCTTTGAGATTGTTAATCTCTTGGCATAATTTTAGATAAAAAACTCAGTGAGTAAACGTAATTAGAAATCTCTCGACTAAAACTCGTGCTTCCAATACGTGACAACAGCGAACATAATTAGAAAGTTTTGACTAAAAGTCATGCTTCCAATACGTAACAGCAGCGAACGTAATTAGAAGGATTTCGATTGAAAGTCATGCTTCCGATACGTGACAGCCGCGAGGTGGAGAAGAGAGGAAGAAGAAGAATGAAGAAGAGAAAGGCAACTTTGCTGGGGTGATCTGATTACCGTTACTCAAAGCAAGATTCGCCGATATATGATCCGCTTTCAGGAACCAACAAGTTCTTAGAGAACTTCTGGAACGCTCGTCAGTCAATTTTTGAGACTTGAACGAGCTTCCTGAACTTTACGGACTCCCTTAACTCTCTTCTTTGATGCATCTAAGAAAGAAGGCCGGGGGCTCTATTTATAGAGTGGAGTGAGACTTCACCATCTCTCCTATCCGATGTGGAACTAAAATGCCAATACTCTAAAATAGAGTTTGATATTTTACATCATCCCACAATCAACATAGTCGGGTGCTAACCCACGTCTACCCCCCAATCACACGACCGTGCATGCACGAGGCATCTTGGAGTCCGAGTCTGAGTCCGATCAACAAAAATCAGCTTGTATCATTGTTAGAATTAATCATTTTCTTCTAGAAAAATACTCCCATATGGCACACACTTGTGTCACATTACACCTCATGTGCACACCTCAACACAAACAATGTATTATATTAAGATACTTATTATTTGATATAGCCGATGTGAGACTATCTTTCTAGTCTAAAGACAAAAATACCAACACTCTTGAAGTTGCAAATCAATCAATTCATAGAGTCTATCACCATTCACCTATGAGTCTGTGACCTCTGATTTGTCACATCAGATCAGCCAAGTGATCTCCCTAAAGCCGGATAGGTGGTGTGAAGCAATGCATGAGACATGCCAGCAAGAGTAATCATTAACTACTGCTGCCCTTTAAACATGATGCGTGAAGCAATAGATCTGGATAAGTGGCGTGAACGGTAACCAACTATTGCTGTCTACGCCTCTGACTGTTAGGATCCAAATTTTCTTCTGAACAATATAAAAATTAAACACAAATTTATTTTAATATTATATTAGAGATTTTAAAACTAAATAATCCAAAAAAAGGGAGGTAAGAACAAGCTCAGAAATGCTTTGTGATCGAAGGAGATGATAAGTGATATGAAACCCTTCTAACCACCAAAGCTTTTCTTTGGTGCTTCTACCCAAGTTTCGGACTTGTTTCTGATAAGTTCAATCCCTAGCTTGGAAGTAGGAACTAACCAGCTCAGACCAACTTGTCATAGAATGCCAACTACATTTTATATACTATAGACATTTTATTGTTTTGATATATATAATCCATATCCCTTTATTAAATTATATTACCCTATTTCGAGATAGGTCCCTAAGTCACTTTTCATTTGCTTAGAAGTGTTTCCAATTAGCAAGAATGTTAGTTTTTTCTTTCTTTTTTTTCTTTCTTTCTTTCTTTTTCTAGGTGTCATTTTCTCCAGACCGACGAGTAACACCCAGGAGAGGATTCAAACTGTATCCATCTCCACGAGTTTCTCGATGTATCCAACGGACTACATGCCCACGAACAACAAAAATGTTAGTTAAAAGTCATTTTGGTTATGTTAACTAATGGAGCACATATTATGGAAGAGTAAAGCTAACCTTTTTGTCCCTATCGATGATCCTTGTTGCAACCCTTTTGACAATCAGAAACATTGCCACCAACTTTGAGTGCATGGACACTCGTGTCATTGTTATAATGTATATTCTTTTACGACAGTGCCTTACAGAATGAGAGAGGGACTGCGACATCAGACTGTGGCATGTGTTGGCTCTCCATTGGCCGAGTGTTAGCTAATGGAAGGAGAGGACACGTCATTCTCGACCTGGCTTTCGGTTTCTCCTCTCGATTCATTAAATTTTTATTATTATTTAAGGGAGAGAGGGGAGGGGGTTTGAAGATGTTGGTGGCTACGATGTGTAAAACACTCGAAGTAGGAGAGGAGAGAAATGATTGGCAACACATATCGAGTAAGGAAGTCGATGTAGATGGGGAGAGGAATGGTTGGCGACACATATAGGCCTTTTTTGGTTCGCGGAATGGAAGGGAAAGGAAATCAAATCCTTGTCATTTGATTTCTTTTAGAAAATTACAATTCCTATTGATTTTTCTTTGTGATGTTTGGAAATGCCAAAAAATTTGAAAAAAAAAAAATGAGTACTTCAATGTGAGAAAGTGATTCCTTTCTTTGATGGATGTAATAACTTCTCCTCTCTAATTTTTCATCCATTGAAAATCACTTTATTTTCCTCCTCAATTCCTTTGGCACCCAAACATAGGAAAGTAATCACTTTCCTTTCCAACCCGATGATTCCACGAACCAAACGAGGCTATAGAGTAGGGGAAAGCTGGTGTAGATGGGAGGACATGGGTAGAACCGGGTAGGGATAGGGGTGAACATTATTCGGTTTTGGACGAAAAATTAAACCAAACCAAATAAGAGATTCGGTTCGGTTCCGATTTTGAAAATACTAAATGTTATTCCCGATGCGTAATTTTCAATAGAAGCATAATTTTTGATGAAAAACGGAGAATCGAAACAGTTTTCAAAATAGCAACAATGTTTCAAAGCAACACTTCAAAGAGGGTGCACTACAGAGATGCTTGGAGGATTCAGGGTAACAAAAATCTAAAGGATTTCGTTACAACAACAAACGAATGTAGAGATCTTTTAGGAAGCTACAAATCAAGTTGCTAGCAGCAGCAACGATGAAAGCCCACAAGAGATTTCTGATTAGATCAGAGAAGAAGAGAAGGAAAGAAGAAAGATAAAGACAACTTTGCTGGGGTGATCAGATCACTGTTGCTCAAAACAAGATTCGCCTATATACGATCCGCTTCCAGGAACCAGCAAGTTCTAAGGAACTTCTGGAATGCTCGTCAGTCAATATTTGATACTTGAACGGGCTTCCTGAACTTTATGGACTCCCTTAACTCTCTTCTTTGGTGCATCTTTCAAAGGAGGCCAAGGGGCTCTATTTATAGAGTGGAGTGAGACTTCACCTCTTCTTCTATCCGATGTGGGACTAAAATACCAATACTCAAAAATAGAGTTTGATATTTTAGATCATCCCACAATCAGCAAAGAAGTGTGCCAGTCCATGCCTAACCCCTCTGAACACTCCCGTGCATGCACGAGACATCCTTGAGTCCGTGTCCGAGTCCGAGTCCGTACAACAAAAATTAACTTACATCTTTGTTGGAATTAATCATTTTTTCTTCTAGAAAAATACTCCCACATGACACACACTTGTGTCCCACCATACCTCATGTGCACACCTCAACACAAACAATGTATTATATTGAGATACTCACTATTTGGTGTAGCCGATGTAGGACTATCTTTCCTAGTCCAAAGAAAAAAATACCGACAATCTTCCACATATCTCAATATATGGGTTTAGCGTTCCCCACAGTGACTGCCCATCATGCATTATGAGAGATGTCGCTACGACTTGAATCTTCCCGCATAGGTTAAATAACAACATGATACAAGAATGGACTAAGCCTTGAATTATGCACCATAACTGTAATTCTTCCCACTCACATAATGATATCAACTGTACTTCTGGCTGCACATTAAAGGTCTTGTGCCATCCTGGTTTCAGTGTATAATTTTGGGCGTCTACAAGTTTACCCTCAAGAGACGGCCTGATATCTCTGTCCATACACTATAGGTGAGTTCTTTATCAAAGAGACATAGCATGAAGCCTTGTGCTTCCCTTGTGGTGCTACACCGCTATGACCTGGCCTAAAGTCGATGTAAAACCCCTAAATTTCTACTATTTTTTTAAAAATAAATTTGGTACTGATTTTTATTTAGTATTTGTATGTCGCGTAGTTGCATTGTACGTCACGCGCAAAATTTTGTTTTTCGTAATTGCTCGACGAGTACGAATATGTGCGAGCGTACATATTTTAAAAAAGTATTTTTTTTTATTTTTATAGTTTCAAAATAATATATATATTATTTCAGCTATCGTACGAAAATTTTCAAGTTCATTATTTTATTTATAAAAAGCCTTTGTTTATAACAGTTATTAATAATAAATAATATTCTTCGTGCATACATATATTTTATAAATATTTTATTAGTTTATTTTTAAATAATAATGTAATTTTCAAAATTATTATTATAAGTATTTTTAGAAATATATTTTGAAATTATTGTGGCAATTTAAATCTTTGATTAGATTTTATGTATTTGATTTAAATAATTTAAATTTAAAGATAGAATTTATATTTAATTTGTGTTTAGATTATCTAGATTTAAATTAGAATTGGATTTGGATTATTGTTGATTGAATTGATTTAAATTTGATTTAAAATAAATAGCGTATTATCTATTAAGGGTTTAAATTTTCCTACATCCTTATCCAACTGGGAATTCCCACCTCCTATATAAGGAGAGGTACTCATCCATAAATTTCTACCATCCACAAACGTGCATCGTGTCCGTGCCCCCTTCCCATCAACTATAATTTTCTGTTACAATTACATGTTCCAACGATCGTATCCGACACACCCGGACAATCCCAAATTCTATTCCTAAACACTAACCTACGTCCACCCTCTTCGGCCAAGCTACTAGGAATGTCGCCATCCCCTGTTCCTCTCTCCCGACCACCCTGCAGCCAGCCCACCAGACCGCCAGCCTTCTCACCACCACAATCCCTGCCAACGCCACCATCGGCCTAACCGCCGCCACATAATCACCACCACCGCCCGTTTCCATCATCTTCGCCAAATTCCCTCCTCGTCGAAACATCCCGACCACCACATCACAGTAAAAACCAACGCCACCCAAAACTACTAGCACCACGGCCATCACCAAAACCCAAACCCAAATTCACCTCTGCCGCTGAACTCCTCGTGTTCGGCCACCATGAGTGGCACCCTCGCCCAAGCGCCACCGACCCATCGGCCGTGGCTGATCAGCACCGACTCTGTGTTGTGTGCGACTGTCCTCGTGTCTCGGTTGCCACCTATACCACCACCGTGGCCACCGCTACGATAGCCCGATCCTGCAGTCGCACAACCACCGCCCGTCCCAAAACCACCACCACCAACAAAAATTAAAACACCCACACACAACCCACTCACCGTAGCCGCCGGCCGGATCCGCCGCCCATCGTCCGTGGAGTCAGCCCCCTTCCTCTCTCCTCTGCTTCTCTCCCGCTATCCTTCTCCAGTTCCTTCTTCCGCGCCACTGCGCCTTCCTTCGCCCCGCTGTAGCTCCCCCGGCAAAGTCCTCTCCCTCCGTCGCGTGCGTCTCCCCGACCGCGTGAAAACCCCATCGCCGCACCCAGGTCGGAGCGCCAGTGAACGCGTTCTGCCGGCCGGATCTGCCGTCGTGCGTGCCGACCCAACGCCCTCCACCTGTCCGAGCCTCCTCTTCCCTCCTCCGACTCTCCTCCTGCTCGCAGCTCCCCGATCGCCTCCTGAGCACCGCCCTTCCTCTCTCCTCCGCTTCCCTAGCTCTCGCTCACGCTCTTCACTCTATCCCTTTCGCTTCCATCTCTCTTTCCATTTTATTAGTGGTTTGTTTTATTAATTGTTTTATTATTTATTATTTTTAAACATTTTTGTTATTTAGTATCAAAAAGTATAGATATGTACAGATGATGGTTATGTTATTTTATCATTATCATTATTTTGGTTTTACTTGTATTTTTATTGCTATTTATTATTTTGTTTTGGGGATCACTGACAAATAACTGCATTACTAGTTATATATATATATATATATATATATATATATATATATATATATATATATTAAATATATATATATATATATATATATATATATATATATATATATATATATATATATATATATTTTAATATATATATATATATATATATATATATATATATATATATATATATATATATATATATATATATATATATATATATATATATATATATATATATATATATATATATATATAAATACTTGTGATAAATACCAATATATTGTTTTATGGAAATTTTAAATACAGCTTTGTTGAAAAACTTTATTTAAAAAAATTCAGTTTTCAAACCCTAATATATATAATTACATATTCCTATTATAATGAGTATGTTTTAGCCCTAAATCACTTTTTTAGATTTAATATTTCTAAAGGTATTTTTACTAATAAAAAGTAGCTACCAACTTATACAATAATTTCTAGTATTTTTTAAATATTTATCTAACTAATGAGATATAGTTTTCTCTATAAAATTTTATTTTGACAAACTTGAGTTGTTTTAAAATATTAAAATACATTTCCTAAAATAGTATATGTATTATTCTCTCAAATTTTCTCGATCTTCATCACGCCCATGACTAAATTCCCCTTTCCTATTTCCTCGCCAATTTTGTACATCCTCATATCGACCCTAACTATTTTGATTATCCTGGACCCTATGGAACTGTCCGTGCCACCATCAGAGGTCACCTTGTGTAGTGGTTACCCGAAGTCTCAGTTCGTGCCACATTGATCATCGCAGCACACTAGGCGTCAATACCAGACAAGACACCTTGTCATTTGCTGTTTATTTATTTTAGCCCATATTTCATGCATTATTCATTTTCTTTAAGCAAAATAAACTGTGATATACGACATAACTTGTTAGAACTTACTGTTCAGTTATATTTTCTTCTATGTATTATTTTTTTACACATTAAACCTAGATTTAAGGGACCACCTTGTGTGTTGTATTCATTGGCCTTGACATGTTGTACCACGAAGTTGTGTGTCGCATGTAGAACATGGACGTACATGATTGGCTGGCCACCAGTACGTATAAGCCGTGCGATAGGGTTAACCGCTAATAGGATTGCATGCTAGTTTGACTTAGCGGTTATAGAGTGTAGAAGCATGAAAAATTTTCAGCAAATGAAGCCCCATGCGCCCAAGTCAGTCTAGCTCCATGCACCCAAGTCAGTATAGCTCCACGTGCCCAGTCAGTGTAGCTCCATGCGCCCAGTCAGTGTAGCTCCATGTGCCCAGTCAAAGTAGCTCCATGCGCCCAGTCAGTAAAGCTTCATGCGCCCAGGACTAGCTCCCCCGAAAGGAGGGCGCATAGCCTGAGACATGGCTATGCGCCCAAGCCTGACCCAGTCAAAGCCATGATTAAAACGTGCACCGTAGCGTACGGCCACGGCAGTCTCCACGAGCAGTCGTGCACCGAAGCATGCGGCCACGTAAATACCACGACCAACCCACGATCTCGCAGCCTATATGCGCCTACATCCTATGCGCCCACATAAGAACCATTATGTTTTCTCATGTGGGCGTATAACGTCATTCCAGCTCAAGAGGGGCCTCATCCCTCTTCAAAACACAGAACGGAGAGCATTTTCAAGAGCCAAATTGCTGCACATCTTACTAGTGAGCCGAGAGTTAGCAATTTTTTTAGGTTTTCTTCCACTTTTGTAATCGAAGTGTCAACGGAGTAAAGGAGCAACTGTCGCTCGATCTCCATCGTTCCATTCCCCAGAATTCTTTTTCTACTCGGGGATCCTCAGCGCAGGATCTCTCAGGCGTACTCGATTTGTGGTGCCTTGCGCCAATAAAAAAAGATAGTATTTTCTTCTTCTTTTTTGTGTGTGTACACAAAAATAACGACTCTGGTGGGGACTACCTTTCCCTCTGACGAGAAGTGGTGATACAATCCGATACCGACAAAGTATAGAGTACTCAGAAGATGCTGATCGTAAAGTTCGATCAGCAGGCGTTCGAAGAGATGCTCTCGAGGGACGGCTCTACTCCCTCAAAATCAGTGAACCCAAACAAGTCTCGCAAGACTTGGCTTCCGAAGGCTTGCTGTGCAAATCCTGCTAGTGTCATAGCAGATATATAGCTGGAGGACTCTTTCACATGGGTGCATGAATCTGTCACAGAAGTTCCCCAAATGGAGAAGGCTCACACCGTTCTGGGCTCTACTAGCCCAATGACTTCTTTCCTGCACAACCAATAATAGGGTGTTCAACGCCCGAGACTTGGCAAAGAAAAATACTACGATGCCAAGAATCGGGGTGTACGACACTCTGGCCGAACCCGACGAGGCTCACAGAAGAAGGAGGCCAAATTAGAAGAAAACTGCGCTGCTCCACCAGGCATGCGCCCAAGGCCATGCGCCCAAGGGAGTGTTTGGGCGTATAGCCCAAACCAGAACACTTCTGTCTTCAGCAGGTTGCGCATCCAAAGCCATGCACCCAAGGCTATGCGCCCAGGCTCTCTGGATCCATACTATGCGCCCACATCAAGGAGGCTCAAACATGCTGTCAAGGAGCATGCGCCCAAGGCCAGTCTCCAAGGCCTATGCGCCCATAACAAAAAGACAGGCCCCAACGCGTATAGCACGGGGCTGTCTTCAAGGACATCACAGAACTTAGGTGTGGGGGTTGTCCCTACACATGAACTAAGTCTGGATGTGCCTAATCTCCTTATGAACCCGCATGCAAAGCTCGGCGATGCATGTAACATGGGTTGTAAGGCAAAACTCCATTCCACTGACTTGTGCGGCATGATAAATCATAAGTGTAAAGCGAAGAAGAACATAAAAATTCATAGTGTACTTCCGTACACCAGTATTGTTATCAACTGTTGTTGCTCCAAAGCAACAAGAGTGCCTCAGAGAAAGTCCGTGTTTCGATGGCTGCACTTTTCGGACGACGAGAAGCCACTATGTGTTTCATCCAACATGGGCTTCATGGGGTCTCCCTTACGGAAGCTCCAATCAAAGACGGTGGACTACGAACCCAACTTTCTCTCCTAGCTCTGCGAGAAGAAGAAGGAGAAGTCTACCAACAGATGGCCAACAAGCTGTCATATCCGAAGGAGTCTATATGGGCACTTGATCAAAGGTAAGATTCCGTATGGACGATGAAGATTCACAAGCCGGGGGTGGCATTCCCTCAGAATCTGAAGCAGATGACCCCCACACTGGGGGTAGCCTTCCAAAGGACGATGATCCCTCCGAATCCGA
The DNA here is from genome assembly GCA_029216955.1 of Iris pallida. Classification (NCBI taxonomy): domain Eukaryota; kingdom Viridiplantae; phylum Streptophyta; class Magnoliopsida; order Asparagales; family Iridaceae; genus Iris; species Iris pallida. The sequence continues at coordinate 9,916,808 of JANAVB010038419.1, forward strand.
TGGCGACTATCTATATCCTCTACCTGAAGATGGACTTATCCAGTCGGAGACAGACAGTATCAGCACCAGTTGTACTACTTCCTTTGTTCATCCTCGTATGCTATCTACATACATGACGGACGAAGAGAGACCTGAAGAAGCCAGTGATCAGACTAGCAAACGACTAGAGGGTCTTGAAACAGCATTCGTCAAGATCACTGATATGCTTACCAGCATCATGGCAGTTCAAGCTGCTGGGGATGTTCCTCTACCTCAGCAAAACGTCTCGGCCCACGCTAGTCCGGCTCACAGCAACAACCCTCCTTCACTATAAAAAGAGTATCATTCTGTTGTGCCTCTTCCAAATCTTGTGAATGCCAGGGGTGGTCCTTTGCCAACAACGCCTGACAACCGTTCAGTAGCCGTCTTCCAACACCTGCTCAATCAACATAATGCAATTGATTCCTTGGTCACTCGCCTCGATACCATCTCGCACAAAGATGAGCTTCAGAAGATGGGGATATCTCAACCATATCTCTCTGAGTGGGAGAACGCTACTTGTCCTCCTAACTATAAGTTGCTGACGCTGAACTCATTTGACGGGTTGACTTCTCTTCGTCAGCACATGACGTACTTTAACACACAGACTCTGCACTTGCCTAGAGATGATCCGTTCCTGTCGAAGTTGTTTATTAGCACCTTGCAGGGGGTAGCCTTCAAATGGTTCTGCAGTCTGCCTGACGGGTGTATCAATTCATTCAAAGACTTGGAGAGGTTGTTCCTCAACAGGTTTTACGAGAGCGGCATACATGTTAGCATGTCCACACTCATTGAGACTAAGCAAAGAAGGACTGAGTATGTCATCGCCTTCATCGAACGCTTCAGGCGGCTAGCACTGAAGATGTCCTTCGGCATACCAGACTCAGAACTTATGGATACTTATCGACATAACTTCCTTCCTACAGTAAAGTTTTGTCTGGATGTACATAAATATGATACATGGCCCATTTTCATTGGGGCCGCTGATTCTGCTGAAAACGACGTTCCTAACTTAGAACTACTGGGGTTGAAAGACCCAAATCCGAAGATAAGGGCAAGCATCCTTAAACTATCCCTGTTCGTGGGGGTAAAGGGAAAGAAGTCCTAAAAGTCGACACATCCAAAGGAGCTTCCAATTCTCAGGGCTCCTCCAACAGGCCTAAGGAGACCTTCTCCTTCGATGAAGACGATGTAATTACCATCTTCCACACATTGACAAAGGGTAATTAGCTGACATTGCCTCCACCACGACGTCCTGCAGAGGCAAGATAACTCAATGATCCCAAATACTGTCTCTATCATCAGTATATGCATCACTCCACCAAGGACTGCATCGTCCTGAAGAAGAAGATACAACAGCTTATCGATAGCCAAGTGATCAACCTCGAAGTTGAAGACAAGGTCGTATATGCTAACATGATCTCTCTTCAGTTTGGCAACTTTCCTCCTACAGAAGTCCCAGACGACGTGGTCCCGATCCCCAAGGTGATGATGGAAGTCGTCAACCTACCACCAGCTCGCAACTCGACTTTGGTTCCACTCACAACTGAACATGGTGAGATCATGTGGGTCCACCCGGACCTTGTCCAAGAAGTGACGCAGGGGGTAGCGCCTCCCAAAGCAAGAAGGGGTAAGAAATTCAAGCCATGCCATATGGTATCCTCCCCCATCTACGTGGTTCTATCTGGCGAGACACGATCAGGAAAGACTTATCTTCGGACGTACGATCCCGCACAAGAAGAAGCAGTACCTCCTCAAGCTCCTGCTGCCCCCACAAGCTCAGAAGCTGGCCCGTCCAAGCCTCAAACCACAGACAAATCCAAGCAGAAGGAGATACGGTTTGACAAATCTCTAAAGGCGCCAGCCCCCGAAGGCATGGATCGGACCTACAACTTTGACATACTTGTAGGTCCTAAAAAATCAAGTTGCATACATCAACAAAGTTATGAAGATAAAGAAATGAACCTTTCAAATGAACTGTGCAGACATTAGATTGTGCATCATACAGTTTGCATACACTCAACTGCACACACTTTCAACTGCGTAGGCTGACGTGGCAATGTCATCATTATCTGACAAAATCAAATCTTTCTGACAGCTGACAGCACGAAGAACGAGGAGACTGTTCGTTTATTGTGTCGCACAGCGCTCGAGGACAGCTGTACATACAGCGCAATCCATGCCAGCGTAATCTATATTAGCGCAATCCATATCTGCGCAATTTAAAGTCAGCACAATTCATGTGGCGCACTTCATTTTGACAACTGACAAAAGTACACGTAGTACTCATGCCATCAATAGCTCATTACGTGGCAACCGTCTAAATACGATCATGCACAATTCAGTCAAAAGTTGCCATGTGTCCAAGACAGTTGGACCACGATCCAACAACTGCCTGCGCAGTTCACTGTTGCACAATCCAATTGTTGCACAATCTAGCTTGCGCCATCTAGAATAACTAAAAATTAGTTATTTCCAGAACTCTATAAATAGAGTTTCAAGTCTCCATTTAAGGGGATCAGAGATCATAAATTGGAGATCAGACTTAAAAAAGTTCAGAAATATCAGAGAGTCCAGGAGTTCTTGCCCAAGTGCTGCTGCGTTCTTCCGAGGCTTTTGCCTTCAATTCCAGAGTTGTCTTCAACTTCAGAGGCTATCGTCTTCAAAGTTCACATCGTCCAAGGGATAAAGCAATCGTCTTCTAAATTGGATTCCTACAGTTGTACTTTCCCAGAATTCTTGTAATCTTTTACAAAGTTTGTATCAATAAAGTTCTACACTTTTGTTTTTGCAAACAAAATGGCAACTCTGCTAGGGACGACTTTCTCCTCCGACGAGGAAGTGACAACTCAATGTGACGTAGCGTCTATCGGAAAGACGCAGAAGACACTGGTTGTGAAGATCAACCAGATAGCCTACGAGGCTATGATCAACTCCAAGACCACTCCTCGTACTGCAACCACTTCTGCCACAAGCAAAGTGCGCCCAGTGTGGGTCCCAAAGACTGCTGCACAGTCTATTGATGCTGCCAGCAAGACTTCTGCGCAGTCTGCCAGCAAGACTGCTGCGCAGTCCAAAGCTTCTGTCATCAAGCATGCTGCACAATCTGTCTCAATTAATGCTGCACAATCTGCTGTTGCCAGTATACATAATACTTCATATGCTGCCTTGGCTAAGTACAAGACTCCTATGCCTCTGGCGTAGTTGGCTGCCAATCTCCCTGCGCAAACCAACCCTCCAGCAACCAGAGTCCACCCTAGGCACTCTGTGGCAAGAACTTCTGATGCGCAAACCACAGTCTCTGTGGCCAGAACCAGTGTGCCATCTACCCGTGCGCAAATTATGCCTGCGCAATCCAAGAGTGACAGCCTTTTGGCTAAACTCTCTTCTTCTCATAACAAAAAGAAAAGCTTTGTTCCTCCTCCCAAACACACTGTTGCTACGAAGCAATCCATTGGGGGTAGTCCTTTTGCTATTTCTCTTCTTCTTCAAAACAAAAGAAAAGGCCCGTTGGTCTTTTCTCAAACTTCCTTGTCCCATGACTTGAAAGACAATAGAGGGAAATGCTCTTTAGCTAACCCTTCTTCACAAAACAAAGGAAAATGCCCTTTGGTCTTTTCTCAATCTTATTCAGTTTTTACTGTTGAAGATCATTCTGAACATGCCTCGGCACCTATCAGTACTCGAACTCTTTCAAACAAGGATTCTTCTTTCCTTCATGACAAGAGAACTTGTACGGATCAAAGAGGTATTCTGCCTACTCCGGTAGCAGAGTTCCAAGACTTCCCAACTCTCAAGATATCCCGTTCAAAATAAGGAAAATTGTTGGTATCTCAAACAGAAACCCCTGGGGGTGAGTTTGCAGATCTGAGGACTTATCTCAACAGGCCTACTTCAGCGAAACGCAAACAGCCAATGCCGAAGATCAAATACCAAAGACAGACTCCCAGGGTCAAAAATCCTGACACTTATGCCAATGAAGTGAGTACTTCCCTGTACACTCAAGGGACTAAACAGTTGAAGAATCGAAATCATGTTCCGAACATTATCAAAGAACAGATCCCTCAGAGTTTTTCTCGTCCTGCTGTTGTTCCCGATCTCCGAGAGCATCTTAGACAAAAATGAGACAACGTCTCAACACCTCCAGTTCAACCATCTGATCAACATTGCAACCACAAAGTCATCATCCAATGTTGTTGTCAAACAATAAAAAGATCTGTCTTTGATCGTCTAACTTTTGCAAACTCTGAAGTAGTGTCAGAGGAAGATGAAGTCTTGTATGCTTCTGTCAACATGACTTCCCAAGACACTGGGGGTAGAAGGTGCTCTAAGCACGGTAAACCTCGTAAACCAAGCCAGCGGTACCTAAATTTACTTCAAGAATCTTCTGAAGGAGTATTTCGACATACCCGGTCCCGAAGCTGAGACACAATCAGTCAAAAGAATCTTCTTCAAGGTCCTTCGGGTTATCTTCCTACATCTCAGTCAGGAGACGACTCTTTCTCCGACTATGATGCATACAGCGAAAGCTCTGAACAGACAGTATCTTCCACTGTACCAAGAGAAGTGACATCTTATGTTGTCAATGAAGATCCAGATGCTTCAACTTCTGCAAATCAAGAACAGCGAATCGCTGCACTAGAAGACAAGCTAAAAACCATGGCTGCAATGGTTGCTAGTATACATTCTATCATAGTGGCACAACATGCCACACCACCGACTATACCTACTGTTAATCCTGAAATCATAGCATCATCGGTACCTGTCAATGCTGGGCTGGGGGTAGTGTCTCCTTAAATGCCTCATGTACAAGTATAAGTTCAAACTACACCTAGTCAGTCAGGAGCTGGGAGTAGTACTTACAATGCTGTTCCTCCTCCTACCACTCTAACTCAACCTGCTCTTTCTTCGTCATCTGAAGACGCCAATGAAGCTGTCAAACTCTTGCGAACCCAGTTCGAAGCTTTCAAAGAGAAAGACAACTTACAAAGATTGGGGATCAAGCAGCCCTATCCAGTTGAATGGAAAGAAGTCCCGTTCCCGCCAAAGTACAAGATTCCAACGATCTCTTTGTTTGATGGCAACACTTCTTCTAGTCAATTCATCAATCATTTTGAGGTAATGACTGTTCAACTCCAGCCAAATGACGCTCTTCTTACCAGAGTGTTCGTCGGTTGTTTAACCGGCGTAGCATACGACTGGTACAGAAGTTTGCCCGATGGTTGTATCACTTCCTTCTCAGGTCTCAAGCAAATCTTCCTGGAACGATTCTATGAAGGATTCAACGACATGACTATGTCGGCTCTCAACAAAATCAAACAGAAACACAATGAAACTGCTGAGAGTTTTATCGAACGGTTCTTCCGTGAAGCCTTGAAGATGCCTCCCGGAACTCCAGCTGCTGTCACTATTGATACTTGTAAGGCAAATCTTTTGCCTATCATCAGTATGTAGACAGGATCTACCAAGTTCCAAGATTGGCCCTCATTTATTGTCAATGTTAAAGCTGCTGAAGTGAGTGCCGAGAAGTTCAAGCAATTGGGGGTACAAATGTCTAACCCCGACCGGGATGAACACCAGACATCAGGTGGTGGCAATCGCCAGAACAACCGCAAAGCAAAAGAGACTTTGAACATCAATCTGAACAATAATAAAGAATCTTTGGCTATCAATATGGCTCCACCTACATCCACTTCTACTCCTTCTGCACCTCCACCGAGGAAACCTCGTCCGAAAGTAAAATATTCCTTCGACGAGAATGACACTGCAAGCATCTTTGATTGTTTACTCAAAAGCAACAAGATTCAACTCCTAGACCCAAAGAAACCTGATAAAGTCGGTAAAACAGATCATCCTAAATACTGTGTCTTCCACAGGTTCATTGGACACCCTACTCGAGCATGCTACGTACTCAAAGGTAAAATTCAAGAGCTTGTTAATGCTGGTGTCATCACTCTGCAGCAAGACGAGAAGACTGTTACTGCAAATATGGTTTCAGTCCAGTTTGGTGACTTTCCTCCGCAGATGGTATCGTACGGTGTCATTCCTATTCCCAAAGCTACTCTTGAGATTGAGAATCTCCTGCCTCCACCAAGTGAAGGTCTTGTTCCCTTGTCTCTTGACAACGGCGAAGTTATGTGGATCCATCCAGATCTTGTTTCTGAGTTCGAAGTTTCCTCTTCTTCTAAGAAGAAAGACCGCTCCAAAAGCAAGACAAAGACTTGCAACATGGTGTCTTTTGACCCCATAGTTGACGAACAAATTCTGCTAGGCACCAGATCAAGGAAAGCCTACTTGAAGGAGTATCCTGATACTCAAGAGAATCCTGCCTCTTTTTTTGAACCTGTTCCAGTACAATCTACTTCCTCTGAAGAGATTCCTTCCACATCCTCACCAGTTGTAGTATTTATGCCTCCCAAGTCGGTGGTTGCTGACAAAGGCAAGCAACAAGTCCGCTTTGACAAACCCCTGAAGAAATCATCTCCTACAGGACTTGAAAAGCCGTACAACTTTGATATATTGGCTCAACTAGCCAATACACCAGCTAGGCTATCAATCTTCGAACTCTTGCGCCTTTCCAAAGAGACTCGAGAAACTCTAAGTGAAGCCCTGATGCAGGCTGAAACTTGCCTAACTCTTCTCAAGAAGCCGGAAGCAGAACCGATCTCTTGTCGTCATTGTCACAGCGTATTAGAGTTGATTCCAAACATCACTTTCACTCAGAATGATATGCTGCTGGAGGATAATAGACATGATCGTCCTCTCTACTATACAGGGTATGTCGCTTCGATGAAAGTCCATCGTATCCTGATAGATCCGGGGTCTGCTCTCAGCATCATGCCAAAGACGATGCTGGACGCATTGAAGATACCAGTGCATAGTCTTTCAAACACAATCACCACTATCTTGGGATTCAACCAAGGAAGGAGTGAACCTTTGGGCAAGATCCGCTTAAAACTCTAAATAGGCAATCTTCGCACAAAGGTGACCTTCTATATCATCGACAATCATGGTTGTTCTTACAACGCTCTTCTGGGAAGACCCTTCCTCCATGAACATAATGTTGTTCCATCAACTCTTCATCAATGCTTTAAATATGTCGATGACAAAGGAGAAGTTCACAAAAAAGTTGCAGACCTTTATCCTTTCAAAGGTGTCGAAGCATACTGCAATGACGCTCGTATGTATAAGGAAGAATTTATGAAAGTGGTATTGGCCATGGATACTGAAGAAGACCAAGAAGCAGTGCCCAAAGACACTCTTATTATACCTTTCAAAGGGCGTGTTTCTCATCCTCAGTCTTCTAAACCACTGGCTATTCACTTGCCAATTCAGAAAAAATCGGTTGATGGCGATCAGGATAAAAGGGAGCTCACCTCTTCTGAGCCACTTGTTATCGACTTACGTCGCAATAAGGACAAAAAGCAGCTCACTTCTTTTGAGCCACTTGTTGTTGATTTAACTCATAACAAGGAAAAAAGGGAGCTCACCTCTTCTGAGCCACTTGTTATTGACCTCCGTCGTAACAAGCCTCCTCTACATCCTTCTTCTCCCCCTCTTGTAATCAATCTGACCAAGACTGTTAAGGCTAAAGGTCATACTGTAAATACAGATGTACAAATTAATGAAAAATCATCTACTTTTCAGTATACTGATGTTATTTATCATGCTAAATGCTATTTGGATATGTTAGATAGCTTCAAATCATTTACAATGGGAGTTGTACAATCTCTTCAAACATAAGTCTCATTTGAAGATCCAGATGATTCTTACCGTATTGTTCCTGCTCGAAAGAAAGGTGAAAGTCCAATACATTTTAGTAAAGGACCGGAACAACAAGTCATTTATACGGATGACAGTAAACTTAACGATACAGGACATCTCCAACTCCGTTGTTACAGTCAACAATCAAAAGACATCATCCGTAAGATGGGTTATGACTTTAAAAATGGCCTCAATTACGGTAAAGGCAGACGAACTCCAGTCCGTATGACTGTTCCGAAAGGAAAGTCGGATATGTATTACAGCAGGACCAAAAGAGGTCTCGGGTATGCTTCTCCTCCGATGTTATCCCCAGCAGTATCTGACTCTGATAGTGAAGAACGCTCTAACTCTTCTGATTCCAGACCATGGGATTCTGACACCAGCATTGGTGATGTTCATCGACTGGTCGTATCTTCCAATATGGTCCCTGCTGAACTTCCAGAAGGTTATGACGGAGACATTGAAGAAAGTTCTGAAACAGATCCTTGGGCTCAACAGATGGACAATCCGTGGGTACTCCGATTCGAACAAAAAGAACCTCCTACCGAAGCTCAATTAGTTCAAATTGATGCAGGAGAAAATGGGTCACCTCGTCCAATATTCATTAGCAAGAATCTTCCAGAAGCAGATAAGCAAGAGTTGATTCTTCTTATCAAAGAATACATTGATGTCTTTGCTTGGAGTTATGAAGACATGCCAGGACTAGATCCCAAAATCGCTACTCACAAATTGAATATCCTGCCGAATGCAAAACCGGTCAAACAACAACAGCGGCGATTCAAACCAGAAATGATGGATGCAATCGATGATGAAGTCAAGAAGCTCATCGCTTGTGGCTTTATTCGATAAGAACAGCATCCCGATTGGGTAGCTAATGTTGTCCCAGTTCTAAAGAAAACCGACAAAGTTCGAGTTTGCATCGACTTCCGAGATCTAAATGAAGCATGTCCAAAAGATGAATTTCCTCTCCCTATCACGGACGTCATGATTGACAACACCTGCGGATTCGAAAGAATATCTTTTATGGACGGGTTCTCCGGATACAATCAGATTCGGATGCATCCTGAAGATGAAAATCATACTTCTTTCCGTACTCCTCGCGGAGTCTATTGCTATACTATAATGCCGTTTGGTCTCAAGAACGCTGGTGCAACATACCAACGAGCCATGAGTACCATCTTTCGAGATCATCTTTGTAAGACTGTTGAATGCTATGTGAACGATATCGCTGTCAAAAGTCATCTGAAAGAAGATCACATTCAAGATTTAAGAACCATCTTCAATCTCATGTGCCAACATCAGCTCAAGATGAATCCCACCAAGTCATTCTTGGGTGTCTCTAGTGGTAAGTTTCTCGGCTTCCTAATTACCTCTAACCGTATACACGTGGATCCCGAGAAGATCAAAGTCATTCAAGAGATGCGTCCTCCACGCAACCTAAAAGAGCTACGAGGATTCCAAGGTCGACTTGCGTACATCAGGAGATTCATTTCGAACTTGTCTGGACGCTGCAGACCATTCACTCAACTAATGAAGAAGGGTATATCTTTCATTTGGACCGAAGAATGTCAACAAGCATTCGATGACATCAAACGATATCTCATGAACCCACCAGTCTTGGTGGCACCAATCTCAGGTATTCCATTCTTAATGTACGTTCGTGCTATGGACCATTCGTTGGGTGCTTTACTCGCCCAAAAGAATAAAGAAGGTCATGAACAGGCCATCTACTATCTCAGTCGTACTATGATTGGTGCTGAACACCGTTATAGTCCAGTCGAAAAAGAATGTCTAGCTCTTATGTTCGCTGTTCAAAAGACAAGGCATTACATCATTGGTCAAACTATTCATGTCATTTCCCGAGTTAATCCTCTTCGGGTACTCATGAAAAAGCCTAGTACACTCAATTCTCGGCTGGCTACATGGGCTATTTTGCTAGCCCAATATGACATGGTGTATGTTCCTCAAAAGTCTGTCAAAGGTCAAACATTGGCAGATTTCTTGGCGGCTCATCCCATACCAGAAACATCCAAACTTTATGATGAAATTCCAGATGAGACATTGGAAGTCAATATGATCTCTGAAGAATTTCCAACCTGGCATTTATTCTTCGATGGTGCATCCATGGTCGGACCAAATGGTGCCATTGTAGCAGGAGTTGGAGTTGTCCTCGTTTCTCCAGACGGACCGACCATTCAAAGAGCTTACTCTCTAGATGAATCCTGCTCCAATAATGTAGCAGAGTACAATGCTCTATTCATCGGTCTTCAATTATCCAAACAATTGGATATCGAATATCTCGAAGTTTATGGCGACTCTAAGCTGGTTGTCAACCAGGTTAGAGGAACTTATGAAGTCCGCCATCAAGATCTGGTACCTTACTTTGAAGCAGCAATCAACATGGCTACATTATTCAAAGCTTTCTTCATTGAATATGTACGCCGAGCATGTAATACTGAGGTAGATGCTTTGGCCAATCTTGCAGTAGTCTTAGCCATTCCCATCAGAAGACAACAAGTGGTGGTTATCTCTAATCGAGAATTATTTTATGTCGAAAACAATTGTAACATCGAGTTCAGTAATTTTGCTGAAGTCAATGTTATCAGTGAAGATTGGAGAACTCCCTTCATCGACTTTGTGGTTCATGACATACTCCCTGAAGATCCCAAGGAGGCTACGAGTATCCATCGGCGGTCTCTACGGTTCTACTACAATCAAACCACTAAGACTCTTTATCGACAAACTTATGACGGCCTACTCTTGCGCTGTCTTGCTGGTGAGGAAGCAAAACAAGTACTACGAGAGGCTCACGACGGTGTTTGTGGAGCACATCAACCCGGTCCTAAGCTACAGGATCGCATCCGACGTATGGGTTATTACTGGCCCTCTATGGTTTCTGACGCCATTGATTATGCAAGGAAATGTCGAGCTTGTCAATTCCACGCAGATTTCCTTCATCAACCAGCGGAGTTCCTTCATCCGACGGCTGATTTCTGGCCTTTCGAAGCTTGGGGTATGGACATCATTGGTCCCATCAATCCTCCTTCTTCTAGAGGACATCGGTTCATCTTAGCAATAATCGATTACTTCTCCAAATAAGCTGAAGCTGTACCTTTGGCTGAAGTCAAGATCAGCAGTGTCATCAACTTCATGAAACACCATGTCATTTATCGATTTGGTGTACCTTGACGAATCATCCATGACAACGGACCGCAATTCATCAGTCATAAGTTTATAAGATTTTGTGATGATCACCGAATTGACAATGTCGCTTCGACAGCCTACAATCCTGCTGCTAATGGATTAGCCGAAGCTTTCAACAAAACTATTATCAAGCTTCTCAAGAAGTTTGTATCTACTAATAAACGGAATTGGAGCGAGAAGCTTGGTGAATGTCTTTGGGCCTACCGAACTACGGTCCGCAACCCTACAGGCTTTACACCTTTCTCTCTGGTGTATGGTTGTGAAGCTGTTATTCCTTTGGAACTTCAAATTCCTTCTTTAAGGACTGCCATTGCTAATAAACTCACTACAGAGAACAACGATCTTCTTCGACTTCAAGAATTAGAGGCACTTGACGAGAAGCGGCTAATGGCTCAACAGCACATTGAATTATACCAAGCTCGCATCTCGAAGACTTTCAACCGCAAAGTTAAAGTCAGAGCCTTCCAACAAGGAGAACTTGTTCTAACGGTCAGACGTCCTATGACAATGACTCATATGAGTAAAGGCAAATTTGACGCAAAGTGGGAAGGGCCCTATGTTGTCAACAAAGTCTTTTCAAATGGAGCCTATCAACTCTCAGAGTTAGACGGTCGAATTGCTATGATGCCTATCAATGGCAAATTCCTTAAAAAGTACTATGTATAAATGTGAATGCTTGTAAATCATCAGACAAGTTCAAGTTCATAAATGAATTCAAATTTTATTTCATCATGAATGCTAGTACATGATATTAAGGAAGATCACTATCATCCTTCTCGACATTGGGACGTGGACCACTGCCGTCCTTCTCAAAGACACGGTCAGCAAAAGAGTCGAGAACCTCCTTGCTGGAACCCACGAGAAACTTGCAAGCAGCCAGCCTCATGGCCTCTTCTTCTTCAGTCTTTCCTGGTTCAAGCAGGAAGTCCAGAATATCTCGCGGTGGTTTTGGTGCAGACGAACCTTCGCCTGCCTCTGCCTGCTTTGGCTGAACCAGTTCGGCCGGACGTTCTTCAGAGCCTTCTTCAACCTTTGGAGCGAGTTCAGTCTTCTTAGATGCATCTCCAGACGACATTTTTATGTTGGAAAAGTGGAAGTGCTCCTTTCTGCTAAATTTCTGTTCTATTTATAGGCAAAGATTCTCCAAATAACGAAACGACACATTCATCCGACGGTTCATCCGTTCATTCATTTCCATCTAACGGTTTGTCCGTTCATTCCACCATTCGACGGTTTACCCGTTCATTTTGACGATTCATTTCGTTCACACCTTTTTGACGATTCGTTATCGTTCATCATCCACATCAGCAACTTGTCGTTTTCGATTAAGTTGTCAATTGAAATAATAATATTCGACAAATTATATTCGGCCATGTCCATATTACCTCTGAGCAAATATAATGAATATAATTATTTTCCTACAAAATTCAGAAATATATCATGTCCTGTACCTCTGAATATATTTTCTATCTCTATTATTTATATCTGAACAAGATATGCAATACATGATAGAGCCATAACAAAATGTCTTTTATTAATCAAAATATTAGACATTACAAAAACACATGTGCTAAAAAGATATAAAATGTTCTTTCTACTAAGACGGAGGCTTTATTAGATTATTGATCTGTTGTTTTAGAGTCTGCAACCGTTCTTCACGTGATGCCATCACTTTCCTCCTGGCCTCTTTCATTCCTGATTCTTCATTGAAAATGGGCATAGAGACCATTCGACGAGTGATTTCAGCATTATGTGCTGCTACATACTCATTCCTTTCCTGAGTAAGAGCATCAATTTGTTGGACCGCTGTCTGGTGCTCTGTAACTTCATTTTCTAGTTCTTCAAGACGAGCAATCTCCATTCTCAGATCTGCAATTCTCTTCTCTCTCCGTTCAGCAGCTGAGATCACCGATTCTAACTTAGAATTATATTCAGCAGCTTTTGTAGTATAAGCATCCAAGAAATTTTGGCGGTTCACTCTTTCAATTACCGCTGCTTGAGCCATTTGTTCGAACTCTGCCTGCACCAAGGGTTCCACTTCTCCTTTATTGAGATCTTTATAACCCTTCATAGAGATTTCCAGCTCATTCAATATATGGTCAAGGAAAGTGGCTTGAGCCTCATCACCTTGCTCCCGAATGGCGTTCACCAAGAAAGAGGTTGGACCCCTAACCATGAAAAAGTCAGCATCTTCTTTGTCCATCATTCTGTTAATCAGTGGTCCCAAAGACTCGAAGAAGCATCTGGTGAATGACTGGATAACAAGCTGATTAGTCGCCAGAGAGCCAGGAGTCGCAGCTACTCCTGTCGATGACGAAGCAGTAGGACGCTCGACTTCTCGTATCTGAACTGCAGGTTCTTTGAATAATGGAACCAAAGTGGAGCTGGTTGCTCCTCCTGGTTGTTCTTCTGCAAAATCGAATACTGTCACTTTATCTGTCATTGGCTATTGATAAATAGAATCAAAAGTGAAACAGTCTTACCATGGGTGGATCCAGTAACAGGCCTATCATCTACATGAACAGACCTTAACTGAGCAGAAGTAGCTTCAGACGCTACGGCCTGGCTACTCCCTGCTTCAGAGCCACAAGATAAGTGGCGGCTGCTACTGGCAATTGTTGTTACCAGTACTATATTCATACAAGTTGGAGGAGCAAAAGAAGATCCAGGCTCTGTATGAATAAAAGTAACGATGTTAGCTATCAAAGTTACTTATTAAAAAAGAAGATTATTTTCATTACAATACCTTTTTGAGCAGCAACTGGAGTTTTCTCTACGTCCACCTCTTCATCAGCGATCTTCTCAGGAGATCTCGGCACTTCGGCCTCTTTTTCAGGAGTTAAAGTGTCTCGAGGGGATCTCTGGGTTTCAATATTCTTTTCTGGATCTTGTGTTTTATCAACAATTTCTGATGAGGTACTCTCCTCATTCTCGCTGTCCTCAGGAATCTCCTCACTAGCAGCATCAGCATCATGATCAGTTTCTTCCTGATAACCGAAGTCACAGTCGTATAAAGCTTCGATCATCAAACGATCTTCTTCAGCAAGAGTTGTTCCCGGGGTGGCAGGAAGATGGATTTCTGCTGTTGTTGGCAAAGGAGATCGTACGGCATTGTGCTCTTCTTCTACAACATTATCTCTGGGCTCTTCAGCCTCATTTCTCTGGTCCAGCTCTTCCCTCTGCTCAATATCCTCCCTCTGTTCCGGACTAGGAGTCTTATGTCCAGTCTCAGAAACAGGAGTTGGAGAGGGCATAGTGATTCTCGCTGCAGCGTCTATCATAATTGAAGACGAAACTTGTCTTCTACGGACCAACCTTTTCCTTCTATGAAGAGGTCTCTCAGGACTCTCTGCATCTATTGTCTCGACTTATTTTTGAACAGAGGTCGGAGTGGTAGCTTCTTCTTGCTGAATTGTCTCGGCCAGCTGCCGAGATTGAGACCTGGTAGTAATCTTTTCAGAAGAATGATCTAAGATCAGTTTCTTCTTTGCTACCGGAGCGGAAGGCTCCTCTCTCCTTCTCTTCTTGGCTGGAGATTTAGCAACCTTCAAAGAAACGCGTAGTGGTGCGTTAACCTCTTCAGGGAACATAGCGTCCCTTGAAGCTTCCAAGGGTGCATCTACTGGCTCATGCACCTCATCATTTCCTGGGAGTAACATGATGACTCCTCCCTTCTTCAATCTTGTTGAAGACGCGAAGCTATCTGCAAGATTAAAATTCTCGGCAAAGGTGTTCGATGATGTATAAAATACTGAGCATGTAAATAGCATCCGGCCGTGATTGCTATTTACCGGCATCGAGAACGTTACTTTCGTATCTCGAGCGTTATAATAAGCCCAAGCTCGAGCTCCATCTATCAAGAAACCCTTTCCTTGTAGGCATGAGATGGCATTACCTACATGGAATTGGTCATATCCGAACTGCCGAACAAATCGACTGGGAAGATATGGCTCCAAATAGCATTCTTCTTCAAACCGATACACCAAATGGGACGGTCGAATTATTTTCAACCACTCAAAAGCTACGCGGTTCAAAGGTTGCATCTTCGAGTCAATCATATTTGTCGGCATTTGTTCATATCCGGCGGAAGAAGGAGTGCAACAAAAGTTTCATCCTTTGCTCAGGTTCAGAGCATATCTACAATCTCTCAGAGAAGTGTATTTCCACTTACTATGAGAGTATCTTCGCAAAAAGCTGCCGTCGACTGGTCCCATGCCGGGGTCCATCAAAGTAGGATGGTGAAGAAGCAACCACCCAAATAGATATGTATACGGCAATTCTAACCGAGGAAATTCTTTTTTACCCTTAGCCTTCAGCATCAGATCGACGTACAGGCGAAGACTGGCGTTCAATCTACAGGTCATTGCCGATAAAAGATCCATTTTGTAGCCGAAGACTAATCGAACGGCAGCAAAAAGAACACCGCGATGGAAGCGGTCTACGGCACTTGATCCAGGGACGACGAACCGACGGAGCCAGTACGTCAGAAATCCTGCTAATTGGGCTTCTTTTGACATGAATCGATATCCCACTCTCATATAACTCTCGAGAGTGTCTCCTTTCTTTAGAGGATGACATTGATAATCATCTTTGATCTTTTCATCCAAATCTCCACTTAACTCCATCAACTTCACCACGTCACTGCTGCTCAGTGGTTTAAAGAAGTCAGGATAGCATCTATCATGTTCCTTGGTCTTCTTTTCTTTAATGTGGTTAAGGAACAGATAAGGCAACCATTTTGAGGAATAGCAGGTATTTGATGTAGCACTTTTGTAAAACAGAGAACAGATTTTATAATGACATAGCAGTTCTTCGAAGACTGCTACCATGTCTGTGTTCTCTTTTCAAAGTTTGTCCAACTCATCATTAGTTGGGACAAATTCCTCATATGGGGCATCCCCCATTGGCAAGTAAGAGATGTACTGCATCTCACGAAGTGCAAACCCGATCTCTCCGCCAAGAGTCATGAAAGTCCCTGTTCTGTAATTGTATCTTTCTGCTAAAGCCAAGAACAGATGCGGATTGGGGGCAAAACCATAAACAGTGGCATGCACTGCTTGGTACAAATTGATTTGCTGAAATTTGTTTTCAAACTTGGTCAAAATCCAGTTTGCTATGCAGTTCCATCTCTTAAAATCTGGATTCACCAGTCCAGTTAATCTGAGGTCCTGATCTGGATACCTCCCTTCAACCTTCGCGAACTCATTCGCGAATATTGGAACTCTCACGGGCAATAACAAAGAAGAATTTTTTGGCAGAATACAACCGGGCTTCAAACCTCTAAGTAAGATACTGTATCGTTCTGAAGAACTGTAGAACATGTCCTTCTTGTTCGGCCCCTTCTTCACAAGAATCTTTCCTGGACGGGCATCCTGAAAAGGTGTAAGGTTCCATTCCATTTTCCTCGGATAGCTTGCATGAGCATATCGAGATAAGGGGAGGCAGCGGGAGATATCTGGTATCGAGATTGTCCTTTCTTCTTGATGGACAATCCGTCCCTCCATCCGTGGCCTCGGCTGAGAGCTCTTCTCAAAAGCCTCGCCAAACAGAAATAGGGGCTTCTTACGAATAATAGCATCTGCCAACTCCAGGGGTTGTCCATTCATCAAACATAACAGAGTTTCATTATCTTGGGCTACCAAGATAGCTTGGTAGGAAGCTGGCAAATCATACTGTGGATAGTGCACATGGGATCGGTCCTCTTTGTATTCTGATTCTGAAAGAGTTCCTACGAAGTTCTCATATTCTGGATCTTCTCTAGTATTAACTGCATCAGACAAAGAAAATAAAAATTCAGTATAAAGAAAAATCAAGAATGCTATCATCAGTTTGCGCTGACTTTTGTCAGCGCAGTTCAACCGATTGCACAGAAATTCATCCTTCATTAAAATGAAGAACGAACTGATTCGTGCAAACCAGAACCCTAAAAAGGGTAGCACAGTATGATCACATCTCTAAAAAGAGATGGATTCTGAAGAACAGTGAGATCAAAACCCTAAAAAAAGTTTTGATTAGGTTATCTACCTAGCAGTGTGGGATGAGCAGTCTCGTGACGAGAAGCACGTCGCGTAACCCAAGCCGAAGACTCGGCGGGGGCTTTGCCCTTGGCAGCGGCGGAGGAACGCTTGGGAGCCATCGAGATCGTCGGAGAAGAAAGGAAGAAGGGAGCTCGGAATTTCTCTCTCAAGTGCACGAAGAAAGCAAAGTAAAGAATGAAATGAGAATCGAAGAGATATTTATAGTTTTCAAAAACGAAACGGCCGCCTCAGATTGCGCCTGAAAATGGGGCTAATCGCTCAGATTGTGCAGACAACTCAATATATGCGCAAATTGATTTAAATTTCAAAATTCAAAGTATTTCAAAATTTTGAATAAATTCAACTTTCGAAAACTTTGAAGGGGGTCTTGTAGGTCCTAAAAAATCAAGTTGTACACATCAACAAAGTTATGAAGATCAAGAAATGAACCTTTCAAATGAACTGCACAGACATTAGATTGCGCAGCATACAGTTTGCGCACACTCAACTGCGCACACTTTCAACTGCACAGGCTGACGTGGCAATGTCATCATTATCTGACAAAATCAAATTTTTCTGACAGCTGACAGCACGAAGAACGAGGAGACTGTTCGTTTATTGCGTCGTACAGCGCTCGAGGACAGCTATACATGCAGCGCAATCCATGCCAGCGCAATCTATATTAGCGCAATCCATATCTGCGCAATTCAAAGTCAGCATAATTCATGTGGCACACTTCATTTTGATAACTGACAAAAGTACACGTGGCACTCATGCCATCAATAGCTCATTACGTGGCAACCGTCTACACATGATCATGCGCAATTCAGTCAAAAGTTGTCATGTGTCCAAGACAGTTGGACCACGATCCAACAACTGCCTGCGCAGTTCACTGTTGCGCAATCCAATTGTTGTGCAATCCAGCTTGCGCCATCTAGAATAACTGAAAATTAGTTATTTTCAGAACTCTATAAATAGAGTTTCAAGTCTCCATTTAAGGGGATCAGAGATCATAAATTGGAGATCAGACTTAAAAAAGTTCAAAAATATCAGAGAGTCCAGGAGTTCTTGCCCAAGTGCTGCTGCGTTCTTCCGAGGCTTTTGCCTTCAATTCCAGAGTTGTCTTCAACTTCAGAGGCTATCGTCTTCAAAGTTCACATCGTCCAAGGGATAAAGCAATCGTCTTCTAGATTGGATTCCTACAGTTGTACTTTCCCAGAATTCTTGTAATCTTTTATAAAGTTTGTATCAATAAAGTTCTACACTTTTGTTTTTGCAAACAATACTGGCTCAGCTAGATAATACACCTGCCAGGTTGTCTTTGTTCGATCTATTGTGACTCTCCAAAGAAATGCAGAAGGCCTTAAGTGAGGTATTACTACATACGGACTCTTACCTCGCTGAAGTCAAAGCCCCCGCTGAAGATTCTGTCTCCTGTCCCCACTCCCATAGTACCATGGAAGTGGTGCCCAACATCACCTTCTCATAGGAGGACATGCTACTCAAAAATAATCGTCATAATAGACCCCTGTACTATACAGGGTATATCGGGGCGATCATGGTGGACCGCATGCACATCGATCCAGGATCCTCCCTCAGCATCATTCCTAGAAGTTTGCTTCAAATTTTGGGAATCCCCCTGCACAAGCTATCCGCAACCAACACAACTATCTTGGCTTTCAATGCCGGTCGAAGCCATCCGCTGGGCAAGATCCGTCTCAAATGCCAGATCGGTGATCTCCGAACGAAGGTTTCCTGCTATGTGATCGATGCTAATGTATCCTACAACGTCTTGTTGGGACGTCCATGGATACACGAGAATATAATCATTCCTTTCACACTTCACAAGTGCTTCAAGTACGTCAATAGCGACGGTGTCGTGAAGACAAAGTTTGTCGATGTCGATCCTTTCAAAGGCATCGAAGCTTACTATGGAGATTCGGTACTTTACTAATATCAACCCCCCAAGGATGACGGTAATAAAGCTGACAATGAAGCTGATGCAAGTCCATCCTCCAATCCTGATTATCCGAGTCAAAGGACGTACTACTCCAAAGAGTACTCTGAAGCCTCTCATAATCTGGATGAAAAAGAAGAACCCTGACAAGGTCAAGCCACTGACCATCACTTTCAGCAAGACACCCTGGGAAGAACCTACTGATGCTCGTTCCACCAATCCTGAAGAATTACCCTACGTGGTGAACTCGGCCAAAACTGTCGCTCCTCTTTCAGATGATGATCCTCTCAATAAGTATATTAATACTCATAATAATGTACCTTCAGTAGATGATGTTATCTCTGAAGAAGAACTTGCGTATTTTCTTAGTAAAGATTTATCTTTGAATTACTCCGATGTCTATCAATCTGTAAACCACTACATAGATACGATATAGGCCCTAGAGAACGGCATAAGACCATACCTTTGTATGCCGGTCACAATACCTCACCTGCGAAAAAAAGTTTACCCTGAAGATATCCTCTACTTCATCGTTCCAGCCAGAAAAAAGATGAAGAACTAATCATCTTCGGTCGTATAATTGGTGAGAGAAAGTTCGTTCCAGACTCTACTTCTTCCAAGCACAACACAGAAGCAGACAACGACTCTGGAAAAATACAACTTTTTCGGTATAGTTGGTAGGCCAAGAATATCATCCAGAATATGGGATATGACATCAAAAACAATAAAGGGCTAAATTACGGACGAGGGCGACGGTCGCCAATACGACACTTTGCTCCCCCCGGCAAACTCGAGAACTACTATCAACGAAGCGGTGTTGGTTTGGGCTATATCTCTTCCCTCTTGAAAGATCAAATGATGAAGCAGATCGTTGTTCTCATTCTTCTGATTCCTTTCTATGGGACTCAGACCCCAGCATCGGCGACATGTTCAAAGCAACTCTTTCCGTCAACATGGTTTTCGCCAACCAAATTACAAACGATGTCAATCAATCAAACTCGAATAATGGGCTCAAAAGATGGACACCATGTGGGAGCTGCACTTTGAACAACGGGAACCACGTACCGAAGACGAAGTCATCCAAGTCAATCTAGGAGATGAAGCATCCTTCAAACCAATCTTTATCAGCAAAAGCCTATCTGGCGATGAATGCCAATCTCTTATACAGCTTATAAGAGAATACATCGACGTCTTCGCATGGAGCAATGAAGACATGCCAGGCTTGGACCCTAAAGTCGTCGTGTACCGCCTGAACATCTTGTCTAAAGCTAAGCCAGTGAAGGAGCAACAACGACGATTCAGACCAGACGTCATGGAAGCCATCGAGAATGAAGTCAAGAAGCTCACTGCTAGTAGATTCATTCGCGAGGAACAACACCCAGACTGGGTTGCCAATATCGTTCCAGTCATAAAAAAGAACGAAAAAGTTTGAGTCTATATCGACTACCGCGATTTGAACTCTGCATGCCCGAAAGACGAGTTCCCTCTACCGATCACTGACGTAATGATCGACAATACTTATGGCTTCGAGTGGATGTCCTTTATGGATGGGTTCTCAGGCTACAACCAGATCAAGATGTACCCCGACGACGAGAAGCACACATCTTTTTGAACGTCGTTGGGGGTATACTGTTATAAGGTGATGCCCTTTGGATTGAAGAATATAGAGGCAACATACCAGCGAGCCATGAACATAATTTTTTGCGATCATTTGCGCAAAACTATGGAATTCTACGTAGACGATATCGCAGTCAAAAGTCATCTCAAGGGCAACCATCTCCAAGACTTAATAACGGTGTTCGAACTAATGCGTGTACACCAACTCAAGATGAATCCAACTAAGTCTTTTCTGGGAGTCTCCAGCGGCAAGTTCCTTGGTTTCGTCATCACTTCAAAGGGTATACATCTGAACCCGACGAAAGTGAAGGCTATTCTCGACTTGCATCCTCCGAGAAACATCAAAGAGCTACGTGGACTACAAGGAAGGCTAGCCTACATCAGACGATTTATTTCGAACCTCTATGGAAGGTGTCAATCGTTCACTCAGCTCATGGAGAAAGGTGTATCTTTCGTCTGGACCGAACAGTGTCAACGCGCATTCGACGACATCAAGGCGTATCTTACAAGCCCTCCAGTATTGGTAGCTCCAATAATGGGGAAAGCCCTTCTTACAATATGTCCGTGCTATGGACCATTCCCTTGGCGCCCTAATAGCTCAGAAGAACGAAGGCGGCCATGAACAGGAAATCTACTACCTCAGTCGCACAATGGTGGGTGCCGAGCACAGATACACACCGGTGGAGAAGGAATGCCTAGTACTAGTATTTGCCATCCAGAAGACACGCCACTATGTGTCTGGGTAGACTATCCGTATTATATCTAAAGTCAACCCTCTCAGAATACTCATGACTAAACCGGGCTCTCTCAATTCCCATTTATCTACATGGGCAATGCTGTTAACTCCGTACGATATGAGCTTCGTTCTTTAGAAGGAAGTAAAAGGCCAAACATTAACTGATTTTCTAGCAGCTCATCCGGTACCAGAATCGTCCAAACTCTACGACGAAATCCCCGACGAAGTAGTGGAGTCTAACACTGCAACTGAAGAAATCCCCATTTGACGAATGTTCTTTGACGGTGCATCAATAACAGGTCCCAAAAGGAATATCGTAGCTGGAGTAGGTGTCCTGCTTGTGTCACCTGATCATCTAGTTATACACCGTATATATTCTCTCGTGGAACCATGCACCAACAATGTGGTCGAATATAATGCCCTATTAATCGACCTGCAACTGGCGAAGCAACTGGGAGTTGACTATCTAGAGGCTTACGGTGATTCTAAGATAATAGTTAGTCAGGTCCGAGGGGATTATGAAGGTCGTCACAAAGATCTCATCTCCTACCACAGAGCAACAATCGAGTTGGCATCTACTTTTTCTAGATTCTTCATCGAGTACGTGCCTCGACTACAGAATATAGAAGCAAATGCTTTAGCCGGTCTCGCTGCTTTCCTGACCGTTCCTACCAATACAAAGCAGTCGATCACAGTGTTTGGTCGAGAACTATTCTGTGTGAAAGATGCCTTGCATATTTATCACAGTTATGCAGCAAAAACAAATGTCGATGCTAAAGACTGGAGATTTTCCTTCATAGACTACGATGTCTATGGAATCCTCCCCGAGGACCCGAAGGAAGTTGTATTCATCCAAAGGCGATCCCTCAGATTTTACTATGACACAGCTACCAAGATGCTGTACCGACACTCTTATGACGGGGTACTGTTACGATGCTTATCAGACACAGAAGCCAAGCATGCACTCCGGGAGACTCACGATAGAGTTTGTGGTGCACATCAACCAAGCCCCAAATTACAAGATCGTTTCAAACGAATGTGTTAATACTGGCCCACAATGATAGCAGATGTTGTTGACTATACGAAGAAGTGTAGAGATTGCCAGTTCCACGTCGATTTTATTCATCAACCTTCGGAGTTTCTACACCCGACGGTAGCATCTTGGCCATTTGAAGCCTGGGGCATGGACGTCATAGGACCGATCAGCCTGTCATCCTCCAAAGGACATCGGTTCATCCTAGCTATAACCGATTACTTCTCCAAATAGGCAGAAGCTATATCGCTCACCGAAGTGAAGACGTCAAACGTGATCAGTTTCATCAAACATCATGTCATCTACCACTTCGGCCTACCTCGCAGGATCATCCACGATAATGGTCCACAGTTTGCAAGCCATGCATTTTATCGGTTTTGTGATAAGAATTGAATCCAGAATGTAGGCTCTACTGCCTACAATCCAGCGGCTAATGGGCTAGCAGAAGCCTTCAACAAAACCATCATAAAACTTCTCAAGAAGTTTATGTCTTCAAACAAGCGCGATTGGAACGAGAAGCTCGGTGAATGTCTATGGGCCTATCGCACAACAGTCTGGACTCCAACAGATAGTACGCCATTCTCTCTGGTTTATAGGAGCGAAGCAGTTCTTCTCCTAGAAATCTAGATTCCTTTCCTTCGGGTAGCCCTAGCCAGCGAGCTGACTACTTAAGAGAGCTACCGTCTGCAGCTCCAAGAGCTCGAAGTGCTAGACGAAAAATGCTTGTTATCTTAACAGCGCATTGAGCTATACCAAGCACGCCTTTCCAGAGCTTTCAACAAAAAAGTGAAGGAAAGGATCTTTCAAGTCAACGATCTGGTCTTAGCAGTGAGAAGACCAATGGTCATGACACACAAAACAAAAAAGAAAATTCTAGCCTAAATGGGAAGGTCCTTTCGTCATAGAATCAGTGTATTGTAACGGTGCATACCAGCTAACCAAGCCTGATGGTGACTTGCTCATGATGCCTATTAACAGCAAGTTCCTGAAGAAATATTATGTGTAACCTCTTTTACATAATATTCACATATGTTCAGTCATGTAAATGTACAGTGCAATGTTTATATGATTTGAAAAAAAACTATCTAACTATTATCCGTATTTTAAGAGTCTTGAATACGCCTTGGATAATAGGTCTCTAAATATTTTCCCAGTGGAATCATTTCCTTTTTTGACTCCGTCCAAACTCGGTTTGACGAAAACAAATCACGTCCCTATTACCTCTGAATTGTTTTTCGATAATTATTTTCCCAGCGGAATGATCAAATATTTTGTCACGTCAACATAACCTCTGAGCAAAGCATTCATCAAAAATAGTCATGTCTACACTACCTCTGAACTATCCACTCCTCCCTAATGCTATATATCTTTCCACGTCCATATTACCTTTGGTCAGATATAGAACATCCTCTGCTATTACGTCCATATTACCTCTTCTAGCAGCTTCGTTCAACTTATTATTTGTATTCGAATCATTCGAATATAAAACGGATAATAGGTCCACATCAAAAATTCTCCAGTGGAATATCCACCAGAAATATCCTTGCTACGTCGACATTACCTCTAGCATCGATATTTCACAAAACCACATTCACTTCTGAAAAGATTCTTTATTCTGTACTTAAACGTCTATCAAAAGACGGAAAAAAGGTTCAAGAGCCGTGACGGCCAAAAAAAGGGTTATAAAAATCTATGGGATACACAGGCGATTGATGTTGTCCCTCACAGCTGCAATCTCGGCTTCAGATTTCACAACAGCTCAGCATCGTGCCTCTTCTTGACGAGCGGCTTCATCTTCAAAGAGGATCAGACTCTGATGCTTCTCCTCCAATTTTGCCAGCTGTTCTTCTAAACGGGCAGAAGTGGTGGCAGTCATGGCAGCCTGGGACAAATAATCCTCTTGTTCAGATGTCGTCACCCTCAAGTCAGCTTCCAGCTGGGCAATCTCGTTCCTGATCTGTGCAATGTGATTGTGCTTCTCAGTGATTTGTGCAGCCAGCCTATTCTTCGAAGCAGCGCGGGCCTCACTCGCAGTATTGAACTAGCCATATTGGTCAGCCAGCTCGCCAATCTCCTGGACGAGAGCATCTTTTCTTGCCTGGAAGGTAGCCTTCTCCTTCGCAAGAGCTATCATCAAAGCGTCGTCCTCTGCACAGAACAATGACGTCGAACTCTGTTATTTCATGTCTCGGAACCTGGCCACTTGACCCTCCAGGTCGTTCAGAACTTTCCTCAGAGTGTTGGCCCGCTCCTCATAATCGGCTATGCTCTCGAGGGCCTCTACCTGACATTCGACGACAGCCTTCACAGGGCCGAAGGCAACGTTTCGATTCAAGACTCCAGGAAGCTTCACCTTCAGTACCGAGTAGGAAGCTCTGACGACTTCCTGAGCCATCTCCTCATCTTCGGTGGAGGTCGTCGGAGAAGAAGCTTGGAAAGTCTCTCCTGCTTCAGGAAGGAACATCTGACAAGAAGCCGAACCTGACAGAGAAAACAATACATACAACAGTAACCGAAAAGAGCGAGAAAAGGCAAAAGAGTTGTAATTTTGTACCTTTGACTTGCTCAACTCCAATCTGGACTACGCCTTCAACGGCAGTTTCAGGGAAACCAGGAGCAGGCCCAGACTGTTCAAGGGGAATAACGTCAGCATCGGGCCTGGTTCCTTCCATAAGCTCATCCGGAACAGGAGCGGATTCAGCAATAGCTCCCTCAACGGGATGCTCAACTTCTCCTACTATAGCCAATACCGGCTCACCAATAGCTTCCTCTACAGCAGCAAATTTGGAGGAGCCGAGGACAACTTCTGTCCCTCTTCCAATGATAGAGACTATCTTCATGGGGGGTTCTTTCCCCTTGTCTACAAGGGAACACACGGACGTGGTCAGCCTCACGAAGACCACGTAAAATCAAAGTCTAAAGATCTCACCCGAAGAGAGACGCAAAGGCAACGTACCCGTATGAGGATGAGCCGATTGGACTTGGTTCTCGTCCAGCTCTTTCATCGCAGCTCCTATTGCAGACATATCTCCCACAGATATGTTGTGGTAGAAACTGATCTTCTGACCACCATCAGGGTCTGGGCCTTCGCCCTACTCACCCCGTCGCTCAAGCCTTACAGCCGAAGAAGACCCGCCCTCATCCAACAGTCGTGGACGAGCATGGGACATTGTCGCCACCTCTACCTCCTCAGAGGAGGAGGCACCTACCTCAGCTGCGACTTTGGGGTCCTGTGCGAAGGACAAACGTAAAGGTGAGAAAACTTCCAAAGGCTTGACCAGAGCGACTACGGAGTCTAGGAAAGGGTCTACCTCCCGAATGGCAACGGCCTGCATCGCCGTCTGCCGATAAGACCTTCTGGGAGGAGGCGAGCCGGCACCCACGTCTGTAACCTTCTTCTTCCGAGAAACAACCACCTTCGTCCTTTTTGGCCATGGCACCGGCTCGGTGGGTGCCTTCCTCTTGTGAGGAACGGTAGGAAGAGGTTCTTCAGTGTCCTCCCTCCGAGGCGCTGCAACGATAGGCTTTTCAACTACAACTCTATGTTGCGGCACTACAGCTAGTTCAATTGTGGGTGCGACGCCTTCCTTCCTACTACTCCCTATTGCACGTGCTCGTCTTATATCAGCAAGGATAGGGGCAAGCTTGGTCCCCGATACAAAACTATGCTCACGGTCATAGCCAGAAAGAAAGGTATTGACCTGGATATAGAACTTAACAGCAGCAAAGAGCATGTGAGTGTCGGGTTTATCTTCGGGCAGGGTAAAAACTGCCCCTGTACATCCAGCATTGTAGTAGCCCCATGCACGTGCCCCGTCGATGAGACTCCCTATCGAGTGGAGATGAGGACTGGAATTGCCCAAAAGAAGCTGGCTATAGCTGAATTGTCGTACAAAGCGGCTTGGTAAGTAAGGCTCCAGGAAAGCGTGGTTCCTGTTCCTAAGTACCAGATGGAAAGGCCTAATGGACTGGAGCTAACGGAATGCTCCAATAGGGCAGCTAGTAGTGAGTGCTCCCTCATCTACTTGGGTAACTCCCGTGCGACCACTACCAGATGGAGGCGATACTCTGAAGAACTCGTAATTTTGCAGAAAACTCGAAGCCCTCCTGCAAGCAGGCACCCCTGTAATAGTCCAATCAGCGTCTCTGTACCTCCGAATGGCGACATCTTCCACAAAAGAATCTGTCATCAGCCCAGCATTCATCAATTTGGGACAGTACAGTATCAGCCACCCTATCAGATAATGGAAGGGTAACTCAGTCCTAGCAAAGTCCTTCTTATCCCCGGATGTTATTGCATTCGCAATAAAATGACGCAAACCCCGTTGGATGGCACAGACCATCGCAGGAAGCAATACAAGACGGTGTCCAAAGGCCAGTCTTACAGTTGGAAGTATTATCCCCCGGCTGATCCTCTCAATAGTCCCTGAACCGCCAGGGACTATGCAGTTACGAAGCCATATCATCAGGAAAGCGGCAAGCACCACCTTTTTTGACATCTTGAATTCAGTTTGTCTGAAGAAATGATAAATCAGGGAATTCCCCTCAGGATCGTCCCTATCTTCGGTATCTGCAACTCTGTGACTTGTCATCAGCCGATCTATCTCAGAAATTGTCAAAGGCTTAGGCGATAAAAAGGAGACTGGGTCATTCCCCCCTCCTCTGGTGAAAACGTAGTTGGTCCAAGACTTCGTATGCGGGTTCGACCCCTCGGTCTTACCCTTCTTCGTAGTCTGGTGACAGATAAAAATGACAAAGTAACTCTCTGTACACATTCATCATATCAGAGCTCTCCTTCTCCAAATCTTAGATCTCTGCAAAGCTGGGGACATATTCTGCATACGGCTCCGTCCTCCAGGGAAGTTTGGATACCGCTTGCATCTCATGAAGAGCCAAGCCCATCTTTTCGCCCGGAGTAAAGAAGGTGCACGTATGATGGTTGTACAACTCTGCCAAGGAGATGAACATCGGCCAATTAACCTTGATGCCATACTGAGTGGCCCTGACAGCATAGAAAAGCCCGACATCTTTTAGGGTGGCTTTATAAGTCGAGAGCATCCATTCAGTAACGTCACTCCAGAACGAAACAGGATGTCTCTAGCCTTCCAGCCGCATTTTTTCTCTCGGATATGATTCCCTCTTCTATAGCATCAAGTTGGAGAGAGTATCAGCAGCATAGGGATGAAGATCAGTCGGGATATCGTTTAGTATAACACCCGATTGTAGCCCCCTCATAGAGTAAGATGTGGAGCCCTTGACATACTTGAATGTGTCCTTCTTCCGATTGCCAGAGTTGAACTGGATCTTGCCAGAAACAACCCCAGGCAATTCAGGAGTCAGGTCCCATTTCATTTGTCTCTGCACAGCTAAATTCGCAAATGCCGACAGAGAGTATTAGCGGTTCATTGATGGCAGCCTTATTCTTTGGTCATTCAACGTAGTTGCCAAAGACTCTTCCAGATATTTTGTCCCATCGTCCTCAAATCCTATACTGTCTCCAAATAGGAAATACGGCTTCTTCCAACAGTACGACCCTTCGAGCTTCTCGTCATTCATCATCTGCTTCAGAAAGGTTTTTTTCTTGTTCAATAATGGCGATCGCCCGCTCTGTAGGTTGATCATGACTGATCTTTGCTTGAACATCGTTGATCATGTTGGTTATAAGGCTCGTTTCGAGAACGTGACAAGCGGAACCGAAAGGGATATCGCCAAGCTCTGGGACAAACATGTTCACTACAAGGACAGAAAGACAGACAGACTTAGAAAACCGTAGGAAAAAATATGTTCTGAAGGGCTTCTATGCGCCCAAAAGGCTATGTGCCCAAAGGGATATGCGCCCAAGACAAAACATATAGGCACATAACACACAGACAGTACGGGGGCACATAACATGCCACAGCTTAAAGGGCGCATAAAATGGCAATACGTGGGTACATAGCACACCATAGTGTTGGCGCATGACTTCTGTGGGCGCATAGTAATGCTCACAGAAGTATGTTCCCTTAGGCGCAAGCGCCCTAGCAGAAGAGAAGTCCGAGCGTCGCAAATTAATGCTCGAGACTTTATTTTTTGAAGCATGCCCTCACCCAAAATCAGGTCCTGGACTGCCGAGGACTCTGCCGCAGGAAGAGAGCCACTCGATGCAGCCCCCTTGTCCTTCGCGGATCTCTTGGTGGCCTTGGAAGACATGGTTCTCAAAGAAAGACGATGAAGAGTTTTCTAAAAAATTTAAAAGGAAAGGAATAATGAACTTTCTCTCTCCTCCAGGGTCTATTTATAGGCATGGGCCACTTCCTATGCGCCCACTTGCTGTATGCGCCCATTGTATTTTATGTGCCCACTACAGCCTATGTGCCTACGTGAAGGATCGGCTCTCTGCATACTATACGACTGTCCCTTGCTGACGTAGACGACGTATGAAGGATGAACCGCTTCAAATTCTGTTTCGATGAATCTGTTAGTTCGGATTTTGAGAAAATCTTAACAGTCGTATCTCTCGGACAGGCTAGCCAAATACTATGTGCCCAAGGAGAGAGTCGTGCTATGCGTCCATTGCCTCGCGAGAAGACGATCCATGCTTCTTTTAAAGTATTTCGAACTTGTTCAAGTATCGAAAACTTTGAAGGGGTCTTATAGAAGCATGAAAATTTTTCAGCAAATGAAGTCCCATGCGCCCAAGTCAGTATATCTCCATGCGACCAAGTCAGTATAGCTCCATGGGCCCAGTCAGTATAGCTCCATACGCCTAGTCAGTGTAGCTCCATGCGTCTAGTCAGAGTAGCTCTATGCGCCCAGTCAGTGAAGCTTCATGCGCCCAGGACTAGCTCCCCCAAAAGGAGGGCGCATAGCCAGAGACATAGCTATGCGCCTAAGCCTGACTCAGTCAAAGCCATGATCAAAACGTGCACCGAAGCACACGGCCACGTCAGTCTCCACGAGCAGTCGTACACCGAAGCATGCGGCCATGTCAACACCACGACCAACCTACGATCTCGTAGCCCGTATGTGCCTACATCCTATGCGCCCAAAGCATGACTATACACCCACATAAGAACCAGTGTGTTTCCTCATGTGGGCACATAACATCATTTCAGCTCAAGAATAACTACAAAAGGAGGGCCTTATCCCTCTTCAAAGCACAGAACGAAGAGCATTTTCAAGAGCTAAATTGCTGCACTTCTTGCCAGTGAGCCGAAAGTTAGCAATTTTCTTAGGTTTTCTTTCACTTTTGTAATCGGAGTGTCAACAGAGTAATGGTACAACTGTCGCCCGATCTCCATCGTTCCATTCCCTTATAATTCTTTTTTGTACTTGGGGATCCTCAGCGCAGGATCTCTCAGACGTACTCGATTTGTGGTGCCTTGTACCTATAAAAGAAAAGACAGTATTTTCTACTTTTTGTGTGTGTGTCCACATAGAGGTTTTCTATTATGGATACAACATAGTAGGCATTGGGCGGGAAGGACAATTCCTTAGCGTATGGGCTACTATGCACTTTTTCTTGTGACCTGGATGCTCTGCTGGAGATACGGGGATGATGATCCATGATTACTAACGGCCACTGGCATTCCGTGGAACGTTATGCTCTTATTGATTGGGCCTATGTACCCTAAGGGGGGACCATGCCGATCCCATTTTAGCCAGGGCCCATGCGTAGGAAGGATTGTTCTTAACTATATTTCACTTAGAACGGTTAGGCACTCTTATCCGTTAGGTATGAGTACTCTTTGTTTGGGTACTTGTATCTGACCGTGGCTTGGAACAATAACTTGTCGCGGATTAGTTTGCCACATCTTATCCTTATTTGGTTGTATGTGTGGCTTACTACTCCGATGAGAATGTATTGAACCTTGTTGGGTTTCGGATGTCATATTGGATTCATAGCATGGAAAGATACGTCATCGTGAATTAGTTTACCATCTCCTATCCTTGTTTGGTTGGGGGGATGGTACGCTAATTCAATGGTGTGTATTGGACCATGTTATAGTTCAATTGACTTATTTATTTGAGCAATTTATATTCAGTTATATTGGCATGATATTATATGTCTTGTTATGTCCCTCTGAGGACCTGGTTATCTCTCCAGGTGTGTGTTCATGTCTTCCGCAGGTATTCTAGCCGAGGTCATGGTCTTCATTATTTATTCGAATATGACGTGTCTTGGATCAATCCTGCTACCTTCGTCATTTCTTTTGTATATCATGTACCTCTTCCTTTTATTTTGTTGGTAGTGGATGTGTCTCCACCCAACATATTGTAACAAAACAATTCATTATATGATATATTTTATTCTTTTATTTCGTGTGGATGAGATTAGTTATGGTTCTACTGTATTTTACAGCTTATGTATATTTATTATACGACTGGCATGTCTACGTTCCTAGCCCTACGTATTTGGGACTGGCATGTCTACGTTCCTACTTCTCCCCTTTGTAGTGCTAGCTACACCTCTTTAATTTTATCATACAGCATTAGGCGACCTGCCTATTTGCGGTGCTACTCCGCTGTGACTTGGCTCACAAAGCCGAGGCTTTACCCTAATCGAAGAACCTCATGGTGGAGTCACCCCACTAGAGCATGGAGTTACATTCCTTGTAATGTTGTGCTATCGTGCTTTCTGTAAAGCACTTGTGTCTAACTAGTGTACAGAATAGCTGTCAATGTGCCACAGACATGCAAATGAGTAGATGGTGTCAGACATGTGGTGTACAGCAAATATGAGGGTGAATGAGAGAAATGTGTCCATTACCTACAACAATGCAATGTGTAGTGATGTGAACGTGTCAAGGAAATGAAGGTGCAGGCATATGCAAGTGTGTGTGAGTAGGTCTTAGAGTAAAGGGAAGTGGCATGTAATGTGCAGCAGTGGTGATGTGAAGTGTTCAGTAAGTGTAAGAGTGTCGAGTGTTCAAACAAGCAAATATGCAAGAATTAAAAGTGTCAACAAGGTGTCCATGAAGTATCCACAGTGTCAAGCAAAACGTGTCCAAGTGTGTGACATAGTGTCGTGCATGCAGAACACAAGTACAGTGGTTGTGCGCGTACTCGACTGAATCTGCAGCTAGAATATCAAAATAAAAACAACACCAAATCGAGCCTAACTTCCCAAGCCACGTGTCAGTCATAGGGGCTACCCAATCATGTCACTTGCACGGGATATTGAGTCGTGTCCAGTGTGCACGAACACAACAGTAGAAGGGCACTGGTACTGTGCTGCGCAAGGCTCGACTGACATCCTCGTGTCCATTTTGACACAGAAAAGGACACAAAAACAAGTTCAGTCACACACAAATGCAATCCACACATCTCAGGCTATCCAAATATATAATTAGTTTAGAAAATATAGAACAAAAGTTCTAAGGGACATTTCATCGAACACTTGAGACACGTATCCGATATTCTTGCGATACGCACTCCAAATGGATTCGAATTCGAACCAAACTTATACTAATGCTAGGGGAACCCTAAATGAATGCATCTATAGAAAGAAAACATGAATTTGAAAGGTTTAGAGACTCTTACCAATTGGGAGTTGGAATCCCAATAAAATCCCTCTTGCAAAGTTTTTCCACCGAATCCAATGGCCAAATTACTCCAAATCCTTCCTAGCTAGCAAATAGAGACCTCCTCTACTCAAGGGGAGTAGTTTGCAATTGATTTGGTGGAATTTGGAGTTGATTTGGTAAAAGGGAGCAAATTTGGGGAAGAACACAATTAGGGTTAGGGTTTCAATGAAAGAGGGATGAATGGGGGCTAATGATGATCTATATAGGAGTGGGAATCAAGTCATGGCCGGCCATCTATGGTGGGCTGGGGTTTGTTTGGGTTACACTAGTCCAAAGGCCTTTTCTATGTTATAAAATCAAGCTCTTAAGCCTAAGGCCCAAATTAGCACCTTGATTTAAATCTCCAAATGGTTTCTACGTCATTTCTAGCTAGATTAGAGCCTAAGTACTAACCCAATTATGTTAGCTAGGTCTCCATGGTCATGGTTAGTCTCTAGGCTAAGTTTTTATATGTCACGACCCGCTCCCGAATAATCTAGTTATATACCAATCATCAATTCAGAAAAATATTCACAGAATGCTACTTATGGAATTTAGAGGATATGCTCCTAAACTAACAGTTAAGAAAATTGATTATATTACAATTATAGCAACCATATTATATAACTCTAATGTTAGCAAAATAAACATTTAAACCCAATAATTATCCAACTCAAACCCACTGTTATAGCTAAACCCGTTCATTCCAATCTAATTTCACTACTAGCAATCTGAATAAAAAAGACTAAGAGATTTATAAAAGAAATAGCAACCCACTACCAAATTTAACTTAGCCATACATAACTTTCTGAAATCTGCTTAGGTTAGATTCAAACTCATAATCTGAATCAACATTGCATATATAACTTCCAGGTTCATCAACTGAACCAATATTGCATATGATTCTTCAGTTCATCTACTAAAACCAAGCCCTTGTATACAAGTCTCAGGTTTCAACAATTGAACTAAAACATTAAGAAGAGTTCCACATATAAACCAATATGAACCTTCCAAAACTAGTAGCAGTAACCACAATACCCTTTGTTGAGAATTAATACAAAATTGGAATCCCAACTTCCTAAAACAGAATAAGGAATAAATACAAAACTCAAATCATAGAATTTAATACATTTTAAACAATCAAAAATAACTTAAAGAAAAATCGAAATAAGCTCCTGAATTTAGACTCTTCCAAATGTATAACCAAATTGAATTAGGAAATTCAACTGGTAATAGGTCCTGCTCCCTGCTACTCCCAAATTCCTGTGCCAATAAATAGCAACACACGCACACAGTCTGGACACGTACACGCCATTTGGACACGAACACTGCATCAGTCTTCCTTGAATCAGAAAGAAAAAATACACCAAGGTCGAACACTTTCAATCTTAACCACAACACATACAGTCGAAATGAACGCGACTCGGACACGGACCGTCTGTCAGGAGAAACACGGACACACGATCACAACACATGAAAGGACACAAACACACTGGAAATTATAACCACACCCCAAGCACAGAATTGAGTAAATATGAAATCTGCGAAGAATTACCTAAAGAGTTGTATTTAGAAACAAGGACGCGAGTCCAGTACTTCGACACAACTAATCTCAAAATACTGCATCCAATCGACAAGCAAAATCACACACAAATTAAGAAGAAACTCAGGAACCCAATTAGAATAATTTCAACGAAGTTCCAGATACAAAATAATCGATCACACTAAATCAAAAGAAAGCGAAGAACAGAGGATTCGAGAGCTCACCGACTCAACAGGCCGAGACTTGTTCGGGAATGCCCCTGCGAAGAACTCTACTCGAATAATCAATCTCCAGATTTGATCTGGTAATTTTCGGTCGAAACACAGAGATCGATCAAAATTAAATTGAACAGAAGAATGATCGATCAAAATTAGAGTGAACGGAAGAACGGATCGATCGAAACTCACCACTACGAGCACGATCTATAGCTGACAACGATGAGGAAAAACGGATGAGCTAGGAACACCTACGGTCGTCGCCGAGAACTGGAACACGAAGGTGCTACTGCGAAATCGGTCGTCGTCGTGCGGATCTCAGCCAGAGATAGCTCGGACGTCAAGCACTGACTCGTCGTTGACTGCTCTCAGTCACCGGAGCCGATTCCCCACCACTGTCGCCATTTTTTCGTCGGCGTTGGATTTTTAGGGCTGAGCTCGGGAATTGGGGAAGAACTCTCAGGAAGAGAAGAAGAAATGAGACTAAGCTCTCATTTCTCTCTCCACTGGGTTATAAGGAAAGAAAAGGACATTTTGCACTAACCCCCCCGGCTATAATTCATTTTTATATAAGCCCCTTCGGTTTAGGTTAACTTTTCAGAAAACCCCCATTCCTTTTCACTATTTATAGGATCTGTTAAAAATTAGTTATAAAATTAAATGGTGGCCCCAAAGTTTGTTACAACAAATTTTTAAATTTTAAAAAATAATTCCTGCCCTAACTAATTTTCCTCCAAAAGTATAAATCAAAATACTTATTATTTAAAGCTAAACTTATTATTATTAGAAGATTTTTAATTTCTCTAAAATAGGGAAAGTGGAGTTACAAATCTCTCCCCCTTGAAAAATTTTGTCCTCGAAATTCGAAGACCCACAAAATAAGTCTCAAAATCATAAAAAAGTTCAAACACAAGTCATTTATTTAAAACAGAATTTTCGAATACTAGAATACAATCAAGCAAACAAACTAGGATAGCGCTCCCGTATCTCATCCTCATGCTCCTATGTAGACTCTTCTGGAGAGTGATGTCTCCACATGACGCGGACAAGTGAAATAGTCTGGTTCCGTAGGCGCTTCTCCCTCCGATCAAGGATCTCCACTGGCTACTCCTCGTAGGTCAAGCTCAGACCCACCTCTAGCTCTGAATAGTCCACCACATGGATCGGATCTGGAATGTATCATCGAAGCTGGGATACGTAGAAGACGTCATGCACTCCCTCCAAGCTAGCTGGAAGCGCTAGTCGATAAGCCACCTCGCCAATTCGTGCAGTCACATCGAAAGGCCCGATGAATCTCGGACCGAGCTTGCCGCCTCTGCCGAAACGAATGACGCCTTTGGTTGGCGAGATCTTCAGGAACACTCTATCTTCAACTGCGAACTCCACTGGCCGTCTGCTGCTGTCCGCCCCGTGCTTCTGCCGATCCTGTACAACTCTGAGATGCTCCCTGATCAGTCTGACTTCCTCAGCTGAGTGCACCACCATCTCTGGCCCAAGCAAAGCCCTCTCACCAACATCGTCCCAAGATAAAGGTGTGCGACATCTCCGCCCATACAATGCCTCGAACGTTTGACTTTTTCGATGCTAGCCTGATAACTATTGTTATAGGCAAACTCTATTAAATGCAAGTGATCCTCCCACGAACTGCCGAAGTCAAGTGCGTAAACCCTCAGCATGTCCTCCAGCATCTGAATGGTCCTCTCGAACTGTCCGTCCGTCTGTGGATGATAGGCGGTGCTGAACTTCAACTGTGACCCCAAGCTCAGCTGTGGACTCCTCCAGAAGTGTGATATGAAGCGATTGTCCCTATCTGAAATAATGCTCAGTGGCACCCTGTGAATCCGCACAATCTGCCGCATGTAGAGGTCTGCAAGCTTCTCGGTCGACAGCCCAACCTTGAACGAAATAAAATAAGCAAACTTCGTCAGTCTGTCCATGATAACCCAAATAGCATCCTTGCCGCTGGGCGTACGCGGTAAACCAGAGATGAAGTCCATGGTGATGTGCTCCCACTTCCATTCCAGAATAGGTAAAGGTTGGAGTAATCCTGCTGGTCTCTGGCGCTCCATCTTGACTTGCTGGCACACAAGGCATCTGGAAATAAATCTGGCAACCACCCGTTTCATCCCATACCACCAAACATACTCCCGCAGATCCTTGTACATCTTGGTAGATCTAGGATGAATAGAATACTGCGACTGGTGGGCCTCCTGCATCACCTCCTTCTGTAAATCCTGGGGCACACACAACTGGTTCCCATGCCTCAGGGATCCATCCTCTGCAATAGTGAAGTCATCGAGCAATCCTGCCTCTGCCTAGACTCTAAGACATCGGAGCCCCTCATCTAAAAACTACGTCTCCTTGATCTTCTCTAACAGTCCTGACTGTATCTGCATGTGCATCAGCTGCCCTCCAACTCCTGGTAGAATAATCTCGATCGCCAGACTCTCAAGGTCCTCCAAAAGATGCCGGTCCATAGTGAGAAACATAGAAACATGATATCGACTAAGAGCATCTGCTACCATATTTGCCTTTCCAGGATGGTATTGCAGATTGATGTTAAAATCCTTCATGAGTTCCAGCCATCTGCGATGCCTCATATTCAGCTCCTTCTGAGTAAAGACATACTTCAGGTTTTTATGGTCCGTAAAGATGTCCATGTTTTCCATAAATAAATTCACTTTATTTATTGTATTTTTGGAAAAATTACAACTGTAGGAATTCGATCTAGAAGACGATCGCTTTATCCCTTGGACTATGCGAAGAAGAAAAGCTCTCAAAATTTTGACAGTAAGTTAGATAACTATGTATCTGTCCAATGAATGAGAAAAAGAACTCTATTTATAGAGTCAAAAATAACTGAAAGGATAACTGTCTTCACAGCCTGTGCCTAGTTGAAAATCACGCAGGATTTAATATACGCAAGGTTGTGAGCAGTTACTAGACGTGGCCTGTAACTGTTGGACACATGGCAATCATGTATGAGTCGTGTGCAAGTTACAGGACACGCAGGCGAGAGATCAGTGGCATGGCTGCCACGTACTCCAATTTGATGAAATCCACGCAGACTTGTTGAAGATGAAATCCACGCAGATTCGGGGCAGAAAGCTTCAAAATCCACGCAAACTTGGGGCAAGAAGCTTCAGGATCCACGCAGACTTAAGGCAAAAAGCTTCAAAATCCACGCAGACTTAAGGAAGAAAACTTCAGAATCCACGCAAACTTGAGACAGAAAGCTCAAAATATACGCAGACTTTGGGAAGGAATATAATCCATGCTCGATTGAGGTAGGACTGCCAGCTGTCTTGATTCGACGTGCCTCGACTGACACAAAATCTCTGACAGTGATTACTTTTGTCAGTCGTATTAAATGATAAGAAGCTGTTTTGGTACGCCAACTTGACGAAGGCTGAGTCTTGCTGAAGAAGATTTCGAAAGTCACGCAATAGTCGACTGTGATCTCTCGAGTTCTGTGCATACGTGGCATACGAGAAGACATTCTTCGACTGTCATGCTGTCAGTCATAATGATACTCTGACA
Organism: Iris pallida; assembly: GCA_029216955.1. Classification (NCBI taxonomy): domain Eukaryota; kingdom Viridiplantae; phylum Streptophyta; class Magnoliopsida; order Asparagales; family Iridaceae; genus Iris; species Iris pallida. The sequence goes on from JANAVB010038419.1 coordinate 9,953,997, forward strand.
AATGATGAGCTGTCTCCCAGCGTGACTTGTAAATTTTGTCATGATCAACTCAGCGTGACTTTTGGACTTGTTCTGATCAACTCAGCGTGACTGTTCATTTTTAAGGCCTACAAAACCCCCTTCAAAGTTTTCGAAAGAATGATAAATTATTTCAAAATACTTTGAAATCGAGATGTTAAAAATGAATTTAGTCACACTGAGATGACTTTAAAGAGATATTTATTCCTGAATGATTGGACTGTTAGGATTCTGTGCAGTTAGGATCATGTATCAATCTCCTAAATCGAGGCAAATTATGATGGGCCGTTTGGAATTCTTCATAAGCCTATAAATAAGCCATAGATTACTTCTTTCCTTCTTTACTTGCATTTGAAAGAGAGAACCCACAGAAGAGAACTTCATCTTCCCCGACGAACTCTTTCTTCCCCAACTTCTTCTTCTCCTTTCTCAGCAGCAATGGCTCCCAAGAAAGCTGATGCTCAGGCCAAGGGGAAAGCCCCTGCAACTTCTTCGCGTGCCACTACTGACAGACTTCCTCGACAGGAAGTCCCGCAAGCTCCTATGCATCGTAAGTGATGGGAGAACATGAACTGTTAAAGACGACTTTGATGAAGATGAACTGCACATAGAATTTTTTAGGATCTTAAGATAATAAACTTCAGAAATATATCCCCCCTTCTTAGGGCAAAGGATATTAATAAAGTATGCCCCCTCTTTAGGGTCGGCCATACTTCATATCTTCGTGTTTACGAAGCTCTGTGTTCCACGCAAAGGAGCATGACTCTCATGACTCTGCGTGACTTTTCACGTTGGCAGAAATGTCCATGTTTGAAATAGTCACGCAGCTTTCATGATGATGCTGCGTGATTTTTCATATGTTGACAGAGATGTCAATATTGAATTATTCACGCAGACTTCTGAGAGTCATCTTCTGATTAGATTAGTTTTGATCTGTCAGTGTGTTTTTTTGTCATTTTCACTTAAATGTGATTCTGGCAATGATGCGTGACTTTTATCCTAATCTGTCTGAACTTTGCGTGAATTAGTCATCTGCATGAATAAATCACTCAATATGTCATGGTAGTATATCCATATGGAGTCTGCGTGACTTTTGGAACTTCCTTCAAATACTGTAATACACGCATAGACATAGATATATCTGACTTTGTTTTCTGTCATTTTCTGTAGTGAACATCCGAAGCAAAGAAGCGAATTATGAGGGGTGCTTGAGTTTCTCATTTAAGCATGATCTATCTCATGTGCAATTCCCTCAATTTGATCTTTCTGAAGCAAGACTATCATTGTTGGCCAATCAAGATCATACAACCCTGCTCTGCTTGATGAATGGACAACCTTTTCAGAGTCTGGATCTGGTATCCCACAAGAAACCAGCATTCTTGTTCGGAGATGCCATAGCACAGAAATCTCAGCCGAAGGGCATCAGAGAGAAGGTGTGCTTCTACTTCGAAGGGGATGTAAAACAACCCATGTACTGGCCAAAGGTTTCCAGGGGTTTGTCAATTATGAGACTTATGCATGCCAGCTATCCAAGAAAGATGTTCTGGTATTTGACAGAATATCAGCAGGCGAAGGCAAGCCGTATTATTTACAGGAAGGAGGGATTTTTCAGTGCCCCAGAAGACCATGTATCAGTGTTTCGGGGTTTGAAGCCTGGATGCATACCACCTGAAGACTCAGCCATATTGATGCCGTTCAGGATGCCCATTTTCATAAACGAATTCATGTCCAACAAGAATGCATTCTATCCGACCGATTCGACGCTGAGGATGAACGGTCTAATGAATCAGGAGAATGTGAGATGGAAGACTTTAATCCACTGGGCTTTGGAGAATTTTGAAACTGAGCTGAAGAAGATAAATCTCTATGATGCCGTCGTCAATTCATCCTACGGCTTCAAGCCTAACCCTTTTCTGTTCCTGGCTTTGGTTGAGAGGTACAACCATAGGACGGGAACCTTTATGACTCCGAAAGGAGAGATGGGCTTCGCCCTTCATGAGATGGAATATATCTCACACCTGCCTTCAGGCTCACTGCCGTATGAGGAATATGTTCCTACGACAGAAGAGCTGAACTTTCTGTCAGAACAGAACCCAGAGATGGTACATCTATTTAAAGAGATGATGTGTCATTTTGGCACATGTACTCTATATTACAAGGGTTCCAAAGATGAAGCAGGCAACCACATACAGAAGTGGATGTCGTACCTTTTCGTGAATCGTGAAAAGGATGAGAAGAAAATAAATGAGAAGAGGTGGTACCAGATTAGCAACTTCAAGCCTCTCTCTGAAAGTGAAATCACTTATCTGCTGGAGAAATATGACTGCAAGGATTTCACCATCACTGAAGACTGGTACGAGTTCAAAGCTGGAACCACTTTCAGTTCTTATGTAAGGCAGAGTGGCAAGAGTCTGTCAAGGAACGGTCACTTGGCCGGATTTCTATCTCTGTGGTTAAGGAGATTCATCGTTCCTGGCTCCAGCTCCTTGGACAGGATACACAGAGATGTTATCTTTGCAGCGGTACGCCTTGTGTATGGTTACAAGCTGGACTTATTATCAGCGATGACCTGTAGGCTAAATGCAGGTCTTCGGAATTTTGTAACTAACATGCTGTCTGCTCAGAGGCTGATGAATGAAGAATTCCCAAGGATAGAGATGCCCTTCATGTATCTTTATGGTTGGCTTCTCCTTCATCATGATGGTCTGATACCTCCAGGGGCAGGAGGGAGTAGCAGTCTTTTTCTGGAGAGGTACTCTGGAGAGACATTCTGGAAAGTTCACACCCTTCCAGAATGCAGAAATGTCTTGAATCGGGCATCACATTGGTCTATCCAATGTGTCCCTCCACCACAGGTCTATGAGAGTGTGCCCTTAAATATGATGGACGGAGATATGGGAAACAGGCTAGACGATGTAGCCTTTCAATGGTTGCAGAGGATCCGGCCTTCTCATCTAGTATACCGTCACGAAGAAATGGCATATCTGGAGCCATATTTACCAAGCCGATTTGCCAGACAATTCGGATATGACCAACTCCACGTTGGGAACGCCACCACTTGCCTATCTGCTCGTGGAGGGCTTATCGACGGAGCTCGTGCTTGGAGATATTTTGCGGCTAGGGATACAAAAGTTGTATTCTCTATGCCTAATCCTTTGTCTAGCTCGGGGCCAAAGATGCTTTACACGTATGATCGCTTCTATGTGTCGTCGAGCACCTTCAGGCCGAGTTTCAATCTAAAGACCTTTGTTGCAGAGGATGAATCGAAGAGGTCAAAGAAGAGGATTGTTATTCAACATTTCCCTCCGGAACCCGAAGATGAAACAACGGAGGTTGAACCTCTGTATGAATTATTTCAGGAGGGAAATTTTTCTGATGAAGTTCTCCCCCCTATATTTGTATCTCTTTCTAAGAGGAAGAGAAGTGATGAATCTGAGACTGTCTCCAAGAGGAGTACTAAGTCTCCAACATCTAGGAAAAAGAAGAAAGGAGTCTCAGTGACTGCTACATCATCTTTAGGCGGTATCTCGATTGATGAGGACGATACCGCTGATAAAGACGAAGAGACTGATGAAGACGACGCTCCTTTGATAAGGAGGTCAAGAGGCAAATATGTCAAGAAGTCTGTCAGCAAAATTAAGGGCAACAAACTCCTAGAAACGATCATGAGTGTAGGAGTTTTGCCAGAAATCAATGAAGCAGCTTCTACTAAGAAGACCGAATCTGATGATATTCACCTTGCAACAGCTTCAACTGAACAGACTGAAGTAGAGTCTGTTCAAGCTCAGGAAACAACTGCTCCGACCACAAGTGGAGTAGCTATTGAACCCTCGGAGATGAGGATAATCCCATTTGAGCATGGGACAGAGGGCGTCATTCAAGCACTGGATGACCAGATTGATTACTCTGAAGAAGCAACAGCTCCAGAAGAAGTGACAAAACAGTCAGAAGTTCCTGAAACTCAAGCTGAAGAAAACATTTCTTTGGCCAGAGGCGATGAAGACGTGCCGGCGTCTGAGCTATCAGCTGCTGATGATCTGTTAAAGAATGTTTGTCAAGACATCATTCTTCGAACCGATATTCCAGAGACAACCGAACCGGCAGCCAATACCGAGCTTGCTATTGTCACTGTCCCTGAGACTCATGAAGATGTGAATATCATTGACTCCGAATCAGAAGCTCATCCTGAAGATGAGGAAGAAGAAGAAGAAGCTGAAGGAGGAGAAGACTGGCATGCTGGCACTTCTGCTCCTTATGATGAGGATAAAGTAAAGGGGAACAGAATGGAACTTAGCCCCGAACCTGCTCAATCTCCAGATAATGCTTCGGCTTCCAGTAATTCTGGAGCTGGAAGCAGCCATATGAAGCAGGTGTCGGATACAATCATGGATCGGCTACGAGAAGATGCCAGACTCCCTTCACATATTGAATATGAACCTCAACCTGGTAGAACTTTATTTCAAATTCTATTTCTGCTATTTATTTTTATTTTTTATATGCTGATATATTTTTTTTCTTTCTTTGACTGTAGGAACTGCTGCAGCAATGAGTTCGACTCATGCTCCGCTTATCCAGGCTGAAGCTGATGAAGGGAGTTCACACGTACCAACTTCTCCAGTCGCACACACTTCTGTTCCCAGGATAGAGAACATTCAGGCTTCTTCTTCCATGATGACAGCGACTCCTGGATTTGAGACTGGGCTAGCAAGAACTCTGGGAATGTATTCAGAAATCATTTACTCATATCTAGATACATATTCCAGACGTTTCTTGAAGAATGAAGCTATGCCTTTTTCTGATCTTCGAACTATGGTCAAGTTCCCGCTCATGGCTCTGCGACATGCTGGTTGCGAGTCTCAGTGCATCTTCTTTGAACATCTCCTGGATGAATTAGAAGCAACGACCCGAAAATACTGGAAGACTAAGAAGGAAGACCTTCAATCTTTAACTGCAACTGAGATTAATCAATTAGAGCATGAAGCACAGTCCCAACAAGCAGCTCTTGAAGCATTTCTTGTCTCTTCTACTGAGAAATTAGTAGAAAATGGCGAAGAAATATTAGCTACTCGTCAAAGAGTAGAGCTTCTGGAGAAGGATAAAGCGTCCAAGACTGAAGAGCTGAAGAAATTGAAAGAGGAATTGGCTTGACTTCAAGAACGAATTACTGCCATGGAAACAGAGCAAGCTGAGGTGGCTGCTGTTTATATCTCTGAAGCCGAACGCTGTGAAATTCTTCAGAAGGAACGAGAACAGATGCAGGCGGAACAAATTGAAGAAGTCAACCGTCGCCAGTCTGCTATCATTATTTTTGATAAACAGAATGTTACAGTGGAAGCAGCGGAACGAGTTCGCAAGACTCATGAAGAGAAATTGAATGCTGCTCTTGAACGCATCAGGGAGCTAATAACTCCCAATAAGTGAATCTTTTTCATTCTCACTTGTATCCAATGTTTTTGATTATGAATGAAAATGAGAATTTTTGATCTGATTTATGGTTTTGCTGTTTTGATAATGATATAGAAAATATGTTCAGAGGTAAATAATACGTGACATATTTCAATAGAATAGAATATACAAACAAGCTTTGTAATTCTATCAGATGATATTAAACCAGAAATAATCTTAGTTTAATACTGATTAGAAAAAATAGAATTCAGACATAAAAATATCTTTGAACTCGATTTTTCATGAACGGATAAACCGTCAGGTATTAATGAACGGGTGAACCGTCGGATGAATATGATAAGTGAACGGATGAACCGTCAATGAACGGGCGAACCGTCAGATGAATGTAATGGACGGATGAACCGTCAGGCATTAATGAATGGACGAACCGTCAGATAAATGTAATGAACGGGTTAACCGTCAGATTATAATGAACGGACGAACCGTCGAGTAGAATAGAATACACAAACAAACTTTGTAATTCTATCGGATGATATTAAACCAGAAATGATCTTAGTTTAATACTGATTGGAAAAATAGGATTCCGACATAAAGATATCTTTGAACTCAATTTTTCATGATCTTTAGATTCGAAAATCAAAAGACTAGATAATGAATGAACGGGTTAACCGTCAGATTATAATGAACGGACGAACCGTCGGATGGATATAATAAATAAACGGATGAACCGTCAGGCATTAATGACTTTCTTCAGAACGGTCAATAGAAACCATGTTGGAAGACAGAATGTTGCAGTAGAAATCACCGATACTCGTATCGGAATCCCAAGAAGTGGTACTAGAAGAATCAGATCTCTTATCTTCGTCAGACTCAGGATCTTCATGGATAATATTGATAAAAGGAGTAGGAGCAATATAGCCCAATCCGCATTTTTGTCCTCTCATATTTCAGAGGAGGAATCCGGACAGGCATTTTTCTTCCTTTGCCATTATTGAGGCCAGTCCTGAAGTCATAGCCCATATTTTTAATGATGTCTTTAGATTGCTGACTATAACGACGTAGTTGTAATCTTCCAGTATCGTCATTCTTGTCATCATCTTCTAAATCAGAAGGACTTTGGGGCCCTTTGTAAAAAAATATTGGAATGTCTCCTGGCTTTCTGCTGGGAACTAGAAAGTATGAAGATTATACAGGTTCTAGGGATACATCTGTATGAACAGTCTGTATAACTCCTATGGTTATTGTGCTCAAGTCATCTAACAAATGTAAATAACTATAAACATAATTACACACATCAGCGTACTGTAAAGATGGAGACTTTTCATTAAATGTAAAAGCAGCAATATTTACATTGGAAGAAGGCTGAGCCTTAGAGATCTTAGCCAAGTCAATGACTAAAGGGGAAGAAGAAGAACGAGAAGAAGCTTTGTTTCGATTAAGATCGATAACAAATGGCTCAGAAGAGGTGAGCTTCCTTGAAGCTTGAGATGGAAGAGTAATCCGCCCTCCAACTGGAATTAGCAGAGTATCCTGTGAAGATACAGGAACTGTAGTACGCCCACTAACAGGAATGATCATTGTATCTTGAGCAGATGTAACGCCCCAGTCCCAAAATACGTAGGACCAAGTGCATAGACATGCCAGCTGTATACATACGAAATACATGGACCTCATATGTATACATAAGCTGTAAATGTAGTAATCCAAGACAACTAAATCTCATCCACAAAGATAAATAATGATATAAAGCAATTTTGAGTTTGTCATGTACACAATAGTTGGGCGGAGACAAAGTCCACTACCAACCAAATTAAATATGGAAGAATATACCAGGAAAGAATTTAGCAAACGAGAGCAAGTGACGAATCCAAGAGTAATCATCACGACGGAATAGAGCGCGAGTCATAGCCTTAGCTAGAGCACCTGCAAGGAATCACGAAAACACACACCTGGGAAAAAAACCAGGTCCTCAGAGGGACGTAACAAGACACATAATATCATGCCATAAACTGAATAAATAAAGCTCAATAGAAAAGTATGCATGTATAAAGGTTCCTAACCATTCTAGGTGGATTTCAATTTAGAGGACAACGTTCTACGCAGGGGCTGTCTCAAGCATGTAATAAAGAGTGGCCAACAAGTAGCGCTCATCCGAGACACTATCGGCCGGGTAACACGTAGCGCTCATCCGAGACACTATCTCCCAAATGTGTGTAAAATAAAAGTAGCCCCTACGCTAGTAGCTGTCCCCTCCCCCCAATGATACTATACGTGCATCGTAACCACGACACACCAACACGTGTCGTTTCCACAACACGGGTTTATAATAGATAACTGTGAAGTCTTCTAACATGCATCTATTGACAGTTATTCCTACGCATGCGTACGGAGGATCAGCCCACACGCAAGTGACCTCTATATGATACTCACAACTCTCACACACAACTCGTGTACCATCGTGACAAGTCAATGAGACACACTAAATTTAATGGTAGTCCCTTAACTCTAAGCCAATTGCATAAAATATAGTAATTTGCATTTATATACAATTTTAAAAAGAAACAACTAAAACATGCATGATATTGAGCAGGAAATTTAAACAGTAAAGGCAAGGTGTCTTGCCTGGTGTGTCGCCTGATGTGGTGTAATGTTCTAACATGTTCCGTTGAGTCCAATAGCCATGGTTGATGGACGGAGGTCTGAAGTCGCGAGGAAACAGATATGTTCAGTTATTATCAAGATTGCTAGTCAACGAGAATTCGTAGAGAAAGTGCTTGCTACACTTCGAAAATATTTATAATACTTTGAAAATATAGTTAGAAAATATTTATAATTTGTTTGTAATTTAGGAAATCCATAAAAATATGTTTAAAAAATAAATATATAAGAAATACCAGCAATTTAACTACCTTTTTCAGTACCAAAAATCATCATTTGAAAGCTATATATATATATTTTATATATATTTCTAGAAAATATTTATGGCATTTAAAAACTATTTAAAATAAGTTATAATATTTAGAACTATATTTGGAAGTTAATTATAATTAAAAACTATGTATTTCTTTTTATACAAAATGTTACGAAGAGACACTTGAAAATATAGGTAACCATATTTTATGTCAAAAACTTATAATTAGAATAATATAATAACATACCAATAATAGGTAATAATTTTTAATAGTAGTAAACCAAGGGTAATATCGATAATCAATTAATAACAAATAATATTAGAAATAATTATAACAATTATATAATAATAATAATAATAATAATAATAATAATAATAATAATAATAATAACAGACAGTATAATAATAAATATTTCCAGAATATACATATTTATATATATACAGTTCGAAGTACAGTACTTTATACTAAGAATAAAATATTAACATATTATAATTTATTACTTCCATTGTTTCCAATGCAACTTTTGGAACATGAGAGATAATAATGAAACAACATTTGGAAAACAAGCATTCAATGCTCTCAGCAGCATTCATTGCTATTTGTAAGGAAAAAATTTATCAGTGAGTGAAATTATTATTATTTTTTTTCTCCAGTTATTATAGAGAAAGAGGAAGAGAGAGAGAGAGAGAGGAATTGAAAGAGGAGAAGAGGGAGCCCTCACCGAGGTCGGTTGGGCGCCGGTGGCCGACGGCGGCTGGAGCAGAGCTCGTCTGGCGCGGAGGCGGACAGGCGTCGTGGGAAGGCGGGAGGCGGCGGACAAGGCGCCTGCGCGGAGGCGGCGACACGCGGGCGGACGGCTGTGAGGCGGCGCCGGTGGTCGCCCGCAAGCAGTGAGGCAGAGTAGAGGCACTGGGGAACTCCGGCGGCGGTGGGACTCCTCGGCGGCGAGGATCTGGCGATGGGAGGGTCCCACGCGCGCGGATCTGGCGGAGCGCCGGCGGTCGGGCGCTCGCCCTGGCGGCAGAGGGTTCCCGGTTGCGGCGCTCAGGCACGGCGGACCAGGGTGGCGTCGGGCGGTCGAGGCTACGGGGGCAACGGTGACGCTTCCCCGGGTCGGCGCGGGGCTTCCGCCCGGGAGGCGGAGGTTGAGAGGAAATCGGCGGCGACGCCAGCCCTAGGCGCGGGGTTGCCGGTACCTGGAGCGGCGGAGGAAACCCCACGGGTAGGCGAAGGCGAAGACGCTGGGATGCGGTGGCGCTACTCGCCGGCGCGCGGATGGGATTCCAGGCGGTGGCGACCCGGACGTGGGCACGGCAGAGATGGGGAGGTCGGGTTCAGGTGAGGGTTTCTTCCCGCTTCCTTTGCTGTTGTTTGCGGGTTTTTGGGCGGCGATGGCCGTGGTGGCGAGTCGACTACGGTGGTGGTGATGATGATAACGATGGGTGATGGTTGGGTTTGACGAGAGGGGTGTTGACGGCGTTTGGGGACAGTGGTGGCGGTGTTGCTGTGGCCCGGTTGGGCAGGAGGCGCTTGTGGTGTGGTTGGTTGGCCAGGGCGAGCGGAGTCGGGGATGGCGATGGCGGTAGAGATGGGACGGTGGTGACGGTCCTTGGGGTTGCGCCATTGGTGGCGGTGAACGGGAAGGAGTGGCAGTGTTGCGGCGGAGATAATTTACAGTTAGGCTAGGGATAGGATTTAAGTCGTCGTGTCGGGGATTGTCCGACACGACAAGATGGAGGTCCGGGATTGTCGGACTCGGACGAGATTACTGTATTTGTAATGGGAAATATAGTGGATGGGAGGCACAGACATGGTGCACGGATTTTGGGTTGTGGATGGAAATTTCTGGAGGAGTACCTCTCCTTTTATAGGAGGTGGGAATACCCAGTTAGATAAGGATTGGACCCAATTTAATTATTTAAATTCAAATTGGGTTCAATCTACAATTTAAATCTAATTTTAGAAAATTTACCATATACGTTTTAAAACAAAAATGAATCCAATCAAATCCAAGTCGAACTAGATAAATCTAATCTAAATTATTAGATTTTCATATAAAAGCTATTTAAAATCATTTCAGATGTAACTTATCACGACCAATTAAATTTAAACCAAAACACATTTTTTTTAAAATACTTTTTCGAAAAATAATAAAATATAAATATTAATTAATCTCGAAAATAGAATTATATTTATAAATTTAAACCTTCGTACCTCATATGAAATAAATATTTGCATAAAATGTTGTCTTCCAAAGTACCATTTAAATTATTACCATTAAATTGAAAATATATTTTTACAAATAATAATAATTAATTAATTTCAAAAATTATCATAAATATTTAAGTATAAATAGGAAATAATTTTAAACTACATTTTTAATAATTTAGATGATACAATTTGGAAATAAACATAAATAATCAAATCTTTAAAATATCTTCTTGCTAAATTACTTTTAATAAATAATTATTATATATATTATTTTTGAAGCCATCATCGATAATAAAATATATTTTTTTCTAAAATATGTATTTCGCACATATTCGCAGTTTCGCACTCGACGAGTAAATATGAAAAATGTAAATTTTCGTGCGACGTATAATACGACTATGCGACGTATAAATACAAAAAAAAAAATCAGTACTAAAAATATAGTAGAAATTTAGGGGGTTTACAGCAGACGACTGAGGTAACGGAGAGATCAGTCCACTCACCGGAATGATGAAAGAACCTTCTCCGGAGGATTTGGGAGATTGTTGCTGAGTAGTTCGACCTTTAACAGGGATTATTAAAGTCTCACTTTGTGAATCCTCTTTCTCCATAGCTTGTATCACCCTTGTATACTCTTCTTTGTACATTCGGGAATCATTGAAATAAGCTTCAACCCCATGGAAGGGATTTATATCAGCAACTTCTTTTTGTACTCTTCCATTGCTATCAATGTACTTAAAACACTGATGAAGAGTAGAAGGCACCACATTATTTTCATGAAGAAAGGGCCTCCCAAGAAGAAGATTGTAGGATCCTACGATCTCGATCACATAGAAAGTGACTTTGGATCTGAAATCACCTATCTGAAGCTTCAGATGAATCTTTTCCAAAGGCTCGCTTCGGCTTTGATTGAATCCCAGGATAGTAGTAACCGTCTTGGAGAGCTTGTGAAGAGGAATTTTTAGTTCATCTAACAGACTCTTTGGCATTATACTTATAGCAGACCCTGGATCAATGAGGATACGATCTATCTTCATTGTATCAATATAACCAGTGTAGTAGAGAGGCCGATCATGTCGATTATCCTCCAATAGCATGTCGTCTTGTGTAAAGGTGATATTTGGAATAATCTCCAATACATTGTTGCAATATAAGCAAGTGGCAGGTTCTGCATCTGGCTTCTTCAATTGTGCAAGACAAGAGTCGGCTTAAAGAAGTGCTTCACTTAACGTCTCCCGAGTCTCTTTAGAAAGACGTAGAAGTTCAAAGAGGGACATTCTAGCTGGAGTATTAGCAAGTTGAGCTAGAATGTCAAAATTATAAGGCTTCTGAAGCCCAAGAGGAGGGGACTTCTTGATTGGTTTATCAAACCGAGCCTGTTGTTTGCCTTTCTCAAGAGCCGTAGGCTTGGGAGAAACAGGTTCAACCGGTGTAGTTGAAGGAACAGGTGCAGTGGATGATTCTTCTTCAGGAGGAACATTAGGAGCATCTTTATCAGCTGGAGGGATATCAGGAGTATCCACAGGATTCTTGGAATAATTCTTTAGATAAGGTTTCCCTGTTCGAGTAGCACCAGCAAGTGCTTCTTCCTTCTCTTTTGGCTCTGTGTTAGAGGTAGATCCAAGAGAAGTCATATGACATGACTTAATTTTTCCAGCCTTCTTGGACTTTCGAAAAGTAGTCTTTTGAGGAGAAGGAGATTCAAAATCTGCCACTAGATCAGGATGAATCCATATGATTTCTCCTGTTTTCAAAGTGATTGGCACTAATCCTTCAGACTGTGGAGGAGGAATATTCACTATTTTAAGAGTTGCCTTGGGAATGGGAACGATTCCACTTTCAAGGAGTTGAGGAGGAAAATCTCTGAATTGCATAGAGACGACGTTGGAGGTGACGGTCTTCTCTTTTGGAGTAAGGGAGATAGCTCCAGATTTAATCATTTCTTGGATCTTTCCTTTCAGTACATAACATGTACGAATTGTGTGACCCAACATTCTGTGGTATGGACAGTATTTAGGATGATCTGTCTTCCTAGCTTCATCAGGTTTCTTGATTTCAGGTAATTGTATTTTATTACCTTTCAGCAGACATTCAAAGATACCAAGGACATCGTCGTCATCGAAAGAGTACTCTTCTTTGGGGCGAGGTGTTTTTGGTTGTTGCGTTGTAGAGGTAGGAGAAGTTTGAACAGTTGATGCATCTTTGCTCTGAAGATTAACTTCAAGAGTTTCTTTTCCCTTACGAGCATTGTTTTTAGCATTATTGTTAGTACCTTGACCTGTTTCTTTGGGAGTCATCTGCACTCCTAAACCTTTGAAGGTTTCAGCACTAATTTATGCGGCCTTGGCACTGACTATAAAGGAAGGCCAATCTTGAAATTGAGTAGATCCTGTCCACATGCTGATGATTGGCAACAAGTTTGATTTGCATGTGTCGATGGTGACAGCATCTGGAGTTCCAAGAGGCATCTTCAGAGCTTCTCTTCGAAATCGTTCAATAAAATCCTCTGTAGTTTCATTATTTTTCTGCTTGATTCTAATAAGAGCAGACATAGTCATGTCATTGAGCCCTTCATAGAACCGTTCAAGAAACATCTGTTTGAAACCGGTAAATGAGGTAATGCACCCATCTGGGAGACTTCTATACCATTCATAAGCCGTTCCCTTGAGACATCCAACAAACACCCGAGTAAGGAGGGCGTCACTTGGTTGCAACTGGTCAGTCATCACTTCAAAGTGATTAATAAACTGACTTGGAGAAGTGGTTCCATCATAGAATGAGATAGTAGGAGGCTTGTATTTAGGAGGATACGATACTTGCTTCCATTCTATCGGATAAGGTTGTTTGATGCCTAACCTTTGTAAACCATCTTTCTGTTTGAATGCCTCGAATTGAGTTTTGAGATTCTTCAATTCTTCAGAGACAACTCCGAAAGATTGTGGAGTTGTAGCTTGTAGAGAATAGTTGGGAGGAGGAACAGCATTATAAGCACTACCCCCAGCTCCAGAGAGACTAGGATTTGTTTGAGCTGGTCCAGGAGTATTAGATTGTACTACTGGAGGAACTTGTATTATACCAGTATCAATTGGTATGGCATCTGGTACAGTCTGTCGATTTTGTATCTGAGTTTCCATGAGTTCATACATCGACTTCATAGTATTAGCCATGGATTTCATTTGCTGTTCCAAAGAAACAATTCTTTGTTCTTGAGGAGTCAAGGAAGAAGAAGGTTCATCAGTATTCCCATCAACCATATAAGTCGTGACTGTACGAGGGATTATTGATGAACTGGTGGATGTTGTTTGTTCTGAATCATTGCTTTGTGCATCAAAGTCAATTATAGGAGAACTACCCCCAGTAGGAAGAGGTGGGAAGTTAGATTCTCCAAGGAATTCAGAATCATCTTCAGAGATCAAAGTTCTTTGACTAGAGACCAGGACTCTTGCTCTTGTGCCTCTATATACTCCATCTAGACTATCAGCTCTACCCCCAGTATTCCGAGAGGTCATGTTGACAGAAGCAAACAAAGGCTCATCTTCATCAGGCATAGGTTCACACTGAATCCGATTGAAGACAGATTGTCGTTTAGTTTGACATCTGTATTGCATTGTAACTCTTGGCTGGAAGTCACATTCATGATCAACATAGTCTTGAACCATTGATTGACATCTGCATTGAATTATGACTTTTGGCTGGAAGTCACATTCAGCATGGTCCATTGTCACAGAATTACTCCTTCTTTTCTGTTGAAGGTGTTCTCGTAAATCTGTTTGTGAAGATTGAGGTACAACAGAGAACACTCCTTGTATATTTTTAGGAGTATATTTCTTGTTCCTGGGTCTTGATGGCTCTTGATTATATAGGGAGTGATTAATATGAGCCACATAATTTTTAGCATACTCTGCATCCGGATCTTTTATTTTTATTTCCGATTGATGTGGTTTCTTAACACCAGAAGTGTTTCCCAAACGGATTTGATTAAGTTTTGTTCTTAAATCAGTTTGAGGTAACACATTGGTTTTGGAAACTTGGAGTTTTCCTTCTATTGATCTGGATATTTGCAGAGAAGGAAGAGTTGAACCACCCCCTTGATTAGGAGTTGGTAACAGACCCTCTTTCATAGACAAATTCTGTGCCCAATTTGAAGAAGTCGTAAAAGAAGACATTACAGAATGTTTCTTCTTAGACTTATTCAAGTTTTGAGACATAGAATATCCAAAAGGAAGAGTAGTCAAAAGACCATCTTCTTTTCTTTGACTAACAAAATTGTCAGTCAAAGCTGTTCCTGAAGTAAAAACTACAGGAGCAGAAGAAACAACTAAAGAGTTATCTCTTTTCGAAGGGACTTTGTGTGGAAGACCACCCCCAGTTCTAGTAGAACTTGGCAAAGAGGAAGAGATAGCTAAAGAGCTATTCTTCTTAGATGATGTACACGCTGAAACAGGCTTGGTTAAAGAACCAGTGCTGTCAGCGTGACTTTTGATTTTAGAATTACACGCTGGAACAGATTTGGCTAAGGAGCCAGTGCTGTCAGTGTGATTTTTGATTTTGGAAATACACGCTGGAACAGATTTGGCTAATGAGCCAGTACTGTCAGCGTGTTTCTTGACTTTGGAAATATACGCTAGAACAGATTTGGCTAAAGAGCCAGTACTGTCAGCGTGACTTTTGGGATTGAATTTGTACGCTGAACAGATTTGGCTAAGGAGCCAATACTGTCAGCGTGACTTTTGGATGTGAGATTGCACGCTGGAACAGACTTGGCTAAGGAGCCAGTACTGTCAGCATGACTTTTGAATGCTGTCATCTTCGAGCGCACAAGAGTGTGCGTGCTTGCAGTAGAGTCTTTGCCAGTGTTAGGAGTAGATACTGTGGCAGAGACTTCACCATTGGCTGCCAACTGAATCTTAGGGACATAGACAGAGTGTCCCTTCGACTTGGCAGTGATGATGGAGGCTGAAGTGGGCTTGCCACTCTTAGCCCGCTGCATTTCTTCGTAGGCGAGTTGATCGAATTGGATCGTCATCACCTTCTTCGTCGAGCCGATTGACGAAGTGTCGCATTGAGTTGTTGCCATCTCAGAAGAGGAGATGGTTTTCCCCAACAGAGTCGCCAATTTGTTTTCCATAAATAAATTCACTTTATTTATTATGTTTCTGGGAAAATTACAACTGTAGGAATCCGATCAAGAAGACGATCGCTTTATCCCTTGGACTATGCGAAGAAGAAAAGCTCTCAAAATTTTGACAGTAAGTTAGATAACTATGTATCTGTCCAATGAATGAAAAAAAGAACTCTATTTATAGAGTCAAAAATAACTGAAAGGATAACTGTCTTCACAGCCTGTGCCTAGTTGAAAATCATGCAGGATTTAACATACGCAAGGTTGTGAGCAGTTACTAGACGTGGCCTGTAACTGTTGGACACATGGCAATCATGTATGAGTCGTGTGCAAGTTACAGGATACGCAGGCGAGAGATCAGTGGCATGGCTGCCACGTACTCCAATTTGATGAAATCTATGCAGACTTGTTGAAGACGAAATCCACGCAGACTCGGGGCAAAAAGCTTCAAAATTCACGCAAACTTGGGGCAAGAAGCTTCAGGATCCACGCAGACTTAAGGCAAAAAGCTTCAAAATCCACGCAGACTTAAGGAAGGAAACTTCAGAATCCACGCAAACTTGAGACAGAAAGCTCAAAATATACGCAGACTTTGGGAAGGAACATAATCCACGCTCGATTGAGGTAGGACTGCCAGCTGTCTTGATTCGACGTGCCTCGACTGACAAAAAATCTCTGACAGTGATTACTTTTGTCAGTCGCATTAAATGACAAGAAGCTCTTTTGGTACGCCAACTTGACGAAGGCTGAGTCTTGCTGAAGAAGATTTCGAAAGTCACGCAATAGTCGGCTGTGATCTCTCAAGTTCTGTGCATACGTGGCATACGAGAAGACATTCTTCGACTGTCGTGCTGTCAGTCATAATGATACTCTGACAAATGATGAGCTGTCTTCCAGCATGACTTGTAAATTTTGTCCTGATCAACTCAGCGTGACTTTTGGACTTGTTCTGATCAACTCAGCGTGACTGTTCATTTTTAAGGCCTACAGTCCACTCTCTCTTCATATAAGTAGTGCTTCCACAGTTTCAAGGCAAAAATGACTGTTGCAAGCTCCAAGTCATGTGTAGAATAATTTTTCTTATGAGACCTCAACTGTCTAGAAGCATAAGCAATGACTCCCTTGTTCTGCTCAAGTACACATCCCAAACCCTTCCTTGAAGCATCGATATAGATGACGAATCCTTCCGATCCAGATGGCAAAGCTAGAACTGGCACCATAGTGAGTCTTCTCTTCAATTCTTTAAATGCTGACTCGCAGGCGTCGTTCCAGATGAACTCGTCCTTCCGTGTAAGCTTGGTCATTGGCTCTGCAATGTTGGCAAAATCTTTCACGAACTTCTTGTAGTATCCTGCTAGACCCAGTAAACTACGAATCTCTGCTACTAACTTGGGAGGTGTCCATGCTTCCACAGCTTTAATCTTCTTGGGATCCACAGAAATCCCCTCTCCAGTCACCACATGTCCTAAGAATTTCACTCTGTCCAGGAAGAACTCGTATTTAGAGAGTTTTTCGTACAGCTTCTCATTCTACAGAATCTCCAATACAATCCACAGGTGCTCCACATGCTCCTCCTCAGTCTTCGAATATATCAGAATGTCGTTAATGAAGACTATGACAAACTTGTCCAAATATTTATGAAAAACTTTATTCATCAAGTTCATAAACACAGTTGGGGCATTAGTGAGTCCGAACGACATCACCAAGAACTCATACTGGCCGTAACGGGTATTGAAAGCTATCTTCGGAATATCCTGCTTCCGAACCTTCATCTGATGATACCCCGACCGAAGGTCAATCTTGGAAAAGACCTTCGCTCTACTTAGCTTATCAAACAGCTCATCAATCTGTAGCAAAGGGTACTTATTCTTGATGGTGATGTTATTGAGTGCACGATAATCAATACACATCCTCACAGTCCTATCCTTCTTAGGCACGAAGAGTACCGGTGCTCCCCAGGTGACGCACTGGACCGAATAAAACCCTTGCCCTCCAACTCGTCAATCTGGGCCTTCAACTCTGCAGCTTCCTTCGGGTTGATTTTGTAGCAATGCTGGGACTTCGGTGCTGATCCGGGCACTAAGTCAATGTTGAACTCCGCATCTCGATCTAGCGGCAATTCTGGCAACTCCTCGTGAAAGACGTTGAGATACTCTACAATCAGCGAATGCGGCAACTCCTGGTCTTCTGCAACTGCTCCGAAGTAGACTACCTCTGGCCTCTCTGCAACTCGTCTGCTGATCACGAATGGTGGAACTCCAGGTGGGATAAAAATCACCTTCCCCTCATGGCAGTCTATTACGAAAAACTGTTCGATCATCCAGTCGATGTCGAAGACTATATCAAATTCGGGCAAAGGCATCACTAGAAGTCGAGCCCTAAGCTCCCTCCCAGCTATAGTGATAGGGCAATAAACCATCTCACTAACTGGCACTACCCCTCCTCCTATCATAATCTGACAGTTCCTCCTAGTGGGCTTGGGTGTGTAGCCGTATCTATGCAGAAACTCATATGATACAAAGCTATGTGTGGCTCCAGAATCAAAAAATATAATGGCAGGAAAAGAATATAAAAGAATAGAACCTGTAATCACATATGGCACTGCCTCATCCTCCTTAACTACGGCCATGACGTAAGCACGTCCCTGCTGTGGTGGTCCCCTCTGCTGCTGATGCTGTACAAAATGCTGCTGCTGAGTAGGTAAGGCCTGAACCCTCTGTGGTGCTGCTGGTAGATCTCTAGGTGGTGCCGGTTGTGGTCCTCCAGCTCCTCGAGGTCCTTCTGTCAGTCGAGCTACAGCCTGTGGACAGTCCCTCATCTGATGTGCGTCTCATCCGCAGAATAAGCAGAGCCCGAGCCTCTTGCGGCACTCGTCGAAGCGGTATCCTGGTCGGTAACAGAATGCATAAGTAACTGCCTGCTGCTGTCTCTGGGGCTAAGGTGCAGGAGCTCTAGCTGGACGGTGATGCTGCTGTACCGGTTGCTGTGGCCTCGCCTGAATCTGAGTCTGGGTCTTCTTCGTTGGTGCCTGGAAACTG
Source organism: Iris pallida (assembly GCA_029216955.1). Lineage (NCBI taxonomy): Eukaryota > Viridiplantae > Streptophyta > Magnoliopsida > Asparagales > Iridaceae > Iris > Iris pallida. The sequence goes on from JANAVB010038419.1 coordinate 9,972,704, forward strand.
CTGTTGCTAATATCCCGGTCCCTCTTCGGCTTCGGATCTGCCTCCTTCTATACAACCTGAGCAATCTTGAGGATGCTCGTATACATCGTCGCCTGACTAATAGCCACCGCATGTCGTAGCTCCCTGGTGAGACCCTTTTTGAATCTCCAAGCTCGATCCTCCGGTGCTCTGACTAGGTTCTCTGCGAACCTACTGAGTCTAGTAAACTCTAAAGTGTACTCAGCCACTGTCATGGTCCCCTACTGCAGCGTCTCAAACTGTATCTGAAGCTCATCCCACTCCACATCTGCGAAAAACTTCTCCTTGAACAGAGTTTTGAAATCTGCCCAAGACACCTGAGGCTCAGCTAACTAGGGCTCCTTCCGGTACCAAGCCCTGGCCAAATCAAAGAGTCGCATGCTCGCCACCTCCACCTTCAGGTCATCCGGGATCCGTGCCATCTTCAGTGTCCTCTCCGCATTCTCCAGCCACTCGTCCGCATAAACAATTCCCTCGTTGCCCCAAAAGTCCATCGGGAAGAGGTTCTGGTAGTCCATGGTCGTCCCTGGTCTTGATGCTGCTGGTGCTGCAGGTGCTACTAGGGCTGGTGCTGTCGGCTCTTTGGTCCTGAGTGCATCTACAACTGTCACCCAAAACTGCGCTTCCTGGTGGTTCTGGGCCTCTATGAACTGCTGGAACATAGCCATCACCTAAGCGCCGTTAAAATTCATCGTCGGGGGCAGCAGAGGAAAGATAAAAGGCGGTGGCGAAAGCTGATCTAACGGAGCGTCTGGTGCAGACTGTCCCGAGCTGCCTGCAACTCTCGGCTGATCAGCGGTCTTCCTCGTAGCAACCATCTTGCAACAAAAAAAACTTTATGATTGATAAAAACCTAACCTACCAGAAAATGTAAATGTTTTATAATATCCATATATACCCGATGTACCCGATTTTCTATGTTGTGATTCAAGTTTCCCTAGTTTAATAAAGTCCTCCAATAGTACTCTAATGCCTAGGTATCATTAGGATAGACCTGCATGGGCCACCACTAAAAAAATTTCATGACCCGCTCCCGAATAATCTAGTTATATATCAATCATCTATTCAGAAAAATATTCACAGAATGCTACTTATGGAATTTAGAGGATATGTTCCTAAACTAACAGTTAAGAAAATTGATTATACTACAATTATAGCAACCATATTATATAACTCTAATGTTAGCAAAATAAACAGTTAAACCCAATAATTATCCAACTCAAACCCACTGTTATAGCTAAACTCGTTCATTCCAATCCAATTTCACTACTAGCAATCTGAATAAAAAGGGCTAAGAGATTTATAAAAGAAATAGCAACCCACTACCAAATTTAAATTAGCCATACATAACTTTCTGAAATCTGCTTAGGTTAGATTCAAACTCATAAACTAAATCAACATTGCATATATAACTTCTAGGTTCATCAACTGAACCAATATTGCATATGATTCTTCAATTTATTCACTAAAATCAAGTCCTTGTATACAAGTCTCAGGTTTCAACAATTGAACTAAAACATTAAGAAGAGTTCCACATATAATCCAATATGAACCTTCCAAAGGTAGTACCAGTAACCACAATACCCTTTGTTGAGAATTAATACAAAATTGGAATCCCAACTTCCTAAAACAGAATAAGGAATTCATACAAAACTCAAATCATAGAATTTAATACATTTTAAACAATCAAAAATAACTTAAAGCAAAATCGAAATAAGCTCCTGAATTTAGACTCTTCCAAATGTATAACCAAATTGAATTAGGAAATTCAACTGGTAATAGGTCCCGCTCCCTGCTACTCCCAAATTCCTACGCCAATGAATAGCAACACACGCACACAGTCTGGACACGTACACGCCATTTGGACACGAACACTGCATCAATCTTCCTTGAATCAGAAAGAAAAAAATACACCAAGGTCGAACACGTCCAATCTTAACCGCAACACACACAATCGAAATGAACGCGACTCGGACATGGACCGTCCGTCAGGAGCAACACGGACACACGATCATAACACATGAAAGGACACAAACACACTGGAAATTATAACCACACCCCAAGCACAGAATTGAGTAAATATGAAATCTGCGAAGAATTACCTGAAGAGTTGTATTTAGAAACAAGGACGCGAGTCCAGTACTTCGACACAACTGATCTCAAAACACTGCATCCAATCGACAAGCAAAACAACACACAAATTAAGAAGTAACTCAGAAACCCAATTAGAATAATTTCAACAAAGTTCCAGATACAAAATAATCGATCACACTAAATCAAAAGAAAATAAAGAACAGAGGATTCTAGAGCTCACCGACTCAACAGGCCGATCGACTTGTTCGGGAATGCCCCTGCGAAGAACTCTACTCGAATAATCAATCTCCATATATAATTTGGTAATTTCCGGTCAAAACACAGAGATCGATCAAAATTAAATTGAACAGAAGAACGAATCGATCGAAATTAGAGTGAACTGAAGAACGGATCGATCGAAACTTACCACTACGAGCACGATCGATAGCTGACAACGATGAGGAAGAACGGATGAGCTAGGAACGCCTGCGATCGTCGTCGAGAACTGGAACACGAAGGTGTTGCTGCAAAATCGGCCGTCGTCGTACGGATCTCAGCCAGAGATGGCTCGGACATCAAGCACTGACTCGTCGTCGACTGCTCTCAGTCACCGGAGCCGATTCCCTACAGCTGTCGCCATCTTCTCGCCGACGTTGGGTTTTTAGGGCTGTCTCAATCTCATTTCTCTCTCCACTCGGTTACAAGGAAAGAAAAGGACATTTTGCACTAACCCCCCCTCCGTTATATTTTTTTATATAAGCCCCTCCGGTTTAGGTAAACTTTTCAAAAAACCCCCATTCCTTTCCACTATTTATAGGATCTGTTAAAAATCAGTTAGAAAATTAAATGGTGGCCTCAAAGTTTGTTACAACAAACTTTCAAATTTTTAAAAATAATTCCTGTCCTAACTATTTCCCTCCAAAAGTATAAATCAAAATACTTATTATTTAAAGCTAAACTTATTATTAGAAGATTTTTAATTTCTCTAAAATAGGGAAAGTGGAGTTACATTATAATATTTCACTAACAAAAGACCAAAATCACAATACATCAAATTAAATATTAAAATAATCAAAAATTTACCAATTATCACTAACATGATTTAAATCCATTATTTAATAACTAACATGATCAATTTTACAAGAGTTCAAAATTACCTTCATTTTAGAAAAGTGGTAATTATAATCCTTCCCCCTAAAAAAAATTTCGTCCTCGAAATTTAGGTTGGTCGTACTCCTCTTAGAGTTACGTCCCCAACAATCATGGTCTAAGAAAACTTTATCTAAATCATACAATTGAGAGAATAACATACCGAGTCATGGTATGCAGTATGAATCTGGGGTCTCATTTAGCTATATTAACCATACTACAGCACAAAGCAATCACAAGGTATCAAAACTCATACAAGCAATGTGGGGTGCATCAATCATCAAAAGACATGCTAAGGTCTAGGTCAAAACTCACCTCCAACTAGGTCTGGTGACTGGAGCTCCCTCTAGGAGGCGGGGCATTGGCAAGTACAACAGGACAGTCTCGTAACATGTTTGCAGCTGACCCATAAAACAGGCACACCCCTCTCCTCTTCCTATATTGTCCCATATATGCCCATGCTTCCTACAGTAAGCACAGGTAGGCACTCGCTCAACTGGCCTCTGCTGGACAGGAATCTGGACAGGATAGGATGGTCTAGGCTCAAAGTGTGGGTACTCATGAGGCTATGGGTATACACTGCTCCTCTTCCTCTCTGAACTACGCTCTCCTTGAGAATGTACTAGATCCCACATCTGTTGGATCCTATGACTCTGCTCCCGTAGGATCTCAGCCTAAACTCTCTGTGTCTCCAACACATCTTGGAGAAGTCCGAATATCTGATCTCCATCAGGAAACAAATCTCCTAAAAATATGGTATGGAGTACCACTCCAGGAGGCAGAGGAGGAAGCGGAGGAAGACTCTCGGTCTTAGACGAAACTGCAGCTCTTTTCTGAATGACAGGAGATGGAGAAAAACTCTCTGGCGAGGTTGCTGCCACCTCCTCAATGGCATGAGGTGCCACTACCCTCTGGTCAGACGGAGGGGTCACTAACTCCGGAGCAATAGAAGATGGAAGTACGCTCTAAGTCATATCTGGAGCTGCAGCTGCTCTCAGACGACGGGCTCTGGTCATAGGTGCCATACTGGAAAGGATAAAAAAAATAATAAATCATCAAGGGTGTAAGGCAGACTAACATCCTATATGAAAACTGGTAATTATTATAAACAACAGAGAATTAACTACAATGGGTTACTATTCTAGTGTCAAGGCCAAACTATCATCTCTAAGATAAAGACCTAATACAAACCATCAAATTATTATACTATGAAAGAACTACATATGAATAAGCTCTATAAGAACAAAAAAAATCCCTACTCCTAAGTTATTTGATGATGGAATAGAATTCTATAATACATAAGTGAAGGATAGATATGATATGTTAAGAACCTTCTCAAGATACAATCTGATAATCATACACGTTTGTCCAAAATCATGATACTCGGAATCCTCGCCATGCCAGTAAGCAAGGCTGCGATAAATGGTAGATTCCAAATAATCATGTCCTCTGGAATCCTCGCTATGCCGACTAGTATAGCTGCAAGAAATCCTAAATCTCATAATCAAGATATATAAATCTGAAGTCAGGTCTCTACGTTCTCACCACGTCGACTAATATAGTTGTGATAAACTCTAGGTTCCATAACCAAGTAGACGTTTTACCATCCCTGTTATTCTCGTCAACATATGTTATCAGAAGATACCGTAACTCGGGCCATAAAATTTATTTCGATAGGAAAATCAAAATCAACAATGATCCATAAAAATTAAATTCAATAACAAGGAGTGAGGGTGAACAAAACAAGAGAAAAGGATTTCAAATCGAAGTTCAAATTGAGATTTTTAAGGGTCGTCCCAGAAATCTCTCAAGGAATTCTAACTGTGATTGAGTATCCTCTCATTCTAACACCTTACTTCCTATATTCTATTGCAGGCACGCAGTAGTAAAAATAAGTCGTTGTGCTACCACGATATCGTACTAATGTGAATCTCAACCTGCATGGGCCACCACTAAAAATGTGTCACGATCCGCACCCGGTGTAAGGGCACGAGACCGTCGGTAAGTCCAACCTATGCCGCAGAATTGGCGGTAAAACGCTGTCCTAGGTCTCAACAACATCTAACACAGTATAATAAATATATCCATAAGATATACTCTCCAAGTGGAGGACAATATTTGAAGGATACAACTCAATCACAAGAACTAAGATAAATATAAGCACAAAATAATATAGATAGAAAAGATCTCAAGTTTAATATAGAACCAAAATTAAAGAGTTTTAAGTGTTATCAACACCAAACAGAGTACAACTCAAATACAACAAGAAACTAAAAGATACAACCAAATAATCCTAACAGTCTACTCCAAGCACTACTGGTATCCTCTAGGCTAGATGTGATCCTCTAAGTTATCTGTAAAATTTTCAACGTTGTCCTGTCAGGACGAAAACGAGCACAATCTCCAATAATAGTTCTAGTTGGACGATAAAGAATATGTAGCAGTAAGTAGAGAGAATCTATATGTGAAATAGAAAGTACATGAAAGTAACATGACAAGGTTAAAGCTGTAAACTATAGCTAGAACAATGGCAAGAAAACTGATCATATCATGTACAAGAGTCAAAAGTCATACTATCTATGTGAGAGAATACTAGCTTTGACATGCGGTCGGCTTGGGAACTTGCACAATATTTATGGTCTGGTTAATCATACGTAGGGTGCATGATTAACACTCACAATCAATAATTGCACAATAGGGGTAATGACCATATATCTAAACTAATACTCCCCATCCCCGACTGATACAGTGGATCCAACCATGACACGTTATGATACGGATTCTCTGAGAAGGTCACAAGCCTTCAGAGTAGTCGTGTCTATACAATACACAAGTAATAAGGAAAGGCTTACACAAGACATACCAAGGAATAATATCTCATGACGGGATTCAGACAAATACCAATCCGTGTGAACAATGTGTCAAGTGAACAAGGATATCTACACTAAACAAAAAAACATAGACGATATCATAAAAACAGAAATACTATCAGAGAATGTACTCGCTTGATACCCTGAGCAACTGATATGTATAGATGTCCAAACTGGAATCATAGAGTCCTATTTAGAGAAATACAGGTTATGATGAGTTCGAATTATGTAACAATTGAAGTGTACAATGCAATCTACATGATATTAGGTCAATCTAAGTCAAAGCAACTCTAAAGTCAACTCTGGTCAACCTTAGTCAACTAAGTCAAACTTGGGTCAAACTTGGTCAACTATAGCTATTAGTCAACTAAATTTCATAGGCCATTAGTCTATCTAGGCTATTGGTCATGCCTTAGTCTTAATAGTCTAGTCTAGGGTTTGGAACATGATGATTAGACTAATGTCTAGGCAACATAGTATAACCAAAATCCTATATTAACTAGTCTATAACTCTAACACATAATTTACAAGTACCACATATATACTTAATGACACTAGCCCTCATCCCATCCTCATAATATATATATCATATACATATATATATTTCCAAGGCTTAGCCTACCCTATATATATCACCTATAATCAACCAATACCCAACTCTAACCATAAACCATGTCATATACATACCCTCATATCTATATACCCCACAAATGATACCAATATATATATATATATATATATATATATATATATATATATATATATATATATATATATATAAGCTCTCATATATATATATATATATATATATATATATATATATATATATATATATATATATATATATATATATATATATATATATATATATATAAGCTCTCATATATATATATATATATATATATTATATATATATATATATATATATATATATATATATATATATATATATATATATATATATTCTATATATAAGCTCTCATATATATATATATATATATATATATATATATATATATATATATATATATATATATATATATATATATATATATATATATATATATATATATATATATATATATATATAGGTATATACAAATCAATTCCCACCTATATATATAGGAGATATAGACACTACTACATATCCTTAATATAGGTATGTATTACCCATAGCCCAAACCCCATCACTCAACTCCACAACTCACTCACGCACTCACATCTGAACATTAATCCACACTCTCCTAGACACGCACACCAAAAACCTGACACCAAAGTTCAGTATCATAGCCTCCTTACTACACTATATATATATATATATATATATATATATATATATATATATATATATATATATATATATATATATATATATATATATATATAGGGAGCGGATCGGGAGCCCCGCCCGCGGAGCCCCGCCGAAGCCCCCGCGATCCTTAGCCGTTGTCCCGCGCGATCCGATGGTGCAGGGGGGGCGGGGCTCCGCGGGCGGGTATCCCGATCCGTTTCCATATATATATATATATATATATATATATATATATATATATATATATATATATATATATATATATATATATATATATAACATTCCCACATAGCTAAACTCTCACCAATAAACATATTAGCCTATAAATTAGATAACAAATCATTAGATCTATATATAACCACTTATACCTCCTTACATCATCTCAGAAATCTCATATAACCCCCAAACTCTCACAGATAAACCAACTGCAAAACGCAACAAATAGCAGGTAAACTGGACTCAACATATATGTATCATATATATATTACATAACATATATATAACCACTTCTTCCTATACAGTAGCATACATACAATACTCAGAAATCTACATGTCTGTAGGCTGCAACACAGAGCATATACATGAACTCAAACAATGGGGGCCTTTTGTACAGACAAGTGTGTGTGTCTCATGAGAGCATTTGTGAAGAGTGTCATTGACATAACGTTGTGCAGTGAGTGTTTAGAAAGTGTCAAAGTGTACAGAGTATTCGAGTGCAAGTGCATCAGATAATGTGGCCTAATGTGCAGCAGTTGTAAGTGTCAGATAGTGTCAATGTGGTATCAGAATTATGTCAAGCAAGTATCAAAATAGAGTGTCAATGGAGTATAAATTCTACCAGAGTAGTGAATGTAATGGCTAGGTGCAATGAGTGCAAAGGTCTAACGTGAAGTGGTGAGGAAAGGCATACAAATATAGACCCTTCTATATATAACATACATATCTCAAATTCTCATACTCACATGTTCAGCAATCCTACATCTGTAGACTACAACATGTATACACCCATAGCAATCTGCAAATCTGAACAAACATACCTATAGTGTACATATATATCAGATATCCTCCTATCCAATTCAAGGGTGTCACCGGTCTGAACTGAAAAAGGGAAGTAAACCTAACATGTGAACCTTAGAATGAAGGACCAACTAATGTGTATAGATAGGGACAGATACATTTGGTTGTAGACTGAGAGTGAATGATACTAAGGACAATACCAAGAAGTAAACTCATACGCTAAGTAATGAAGCGTAGGAAAATGTATCATATGATGCAGGTAGTAGATAGGGCAGAACATTATGAGATTAGGCTATTAGCATCTCTGATACATGAGGGTATTATAGTGCAAATAAATCAGAGGGGATGCAGACTAGCCTAATGTGAAGGCTAAATAAGAAATGCAGTAAGGCAATGTAGTGAGATGAGAAATTAGTGTCATAGTGTAAACAAGTGTCTTTAGTGTCAAGTACGAATGTGCATCTAAGTTAGTGTGTCAATACAAGTGTCAAGTGTAAGGTGCATGTGTCAACAGGTGTCACATAGTGAGTGCATTGCAATGTGACAGATAATGCAATGTTAGAAGTGTCAATGCCATGAAGTGTCAAGTATGTCAAGTGTCCAGAAGTGTACAGGTCAAGATGTGTGAAGTGAGTGCAAGTGTCCATAATAGTGTCAAACAAGTTTACAGAACAAGTGTCAATGTGCCACAGACATGCAAATGAGTAGATGGTGTCAGACATGTGGTGTGCAGCAGATATGAGGAGTGAATGAGAGAAATATGGCCATTACCTACAGTAATGCAATGTGCAGTGATATGAATGTGTCGAGAAAAAGAAGGTGCAGGCATATGCAAGTGTGTGTGAGTATGTCTCAAAGTAAAGGGGAGTGGCATGTAATGTGCAGCAGTGGTGATGTGAAGTGTTCAATAAGTGTGAGAGTGTCGAATGTTCAAACAAGCAAATGTGCAGCAATTAGAAGTGTCAACAAGGTATCCATGAAGTGTCTACAGTGTCAAAAAAATGTGTCCAAGTGTGTGACATAGTGTCGTGCATGCATAACACAACTTTAGTGGTTGTACGCGTGCTCGACTGAATCTGCAGCTGGAATATCAAAATGAAAACAACACCAAACCGAGCTCAACTTCCTAGGCCACGTGTCAATCATGGGGGCTACCCAATCGTGTCACTGGCACAGGATATTGAGTCGTATCCAGTGCGCACGGACACAACAGTAGTAGGGCACTGCTACTGTGTTGCGCAAGGCTCGGCTGACGTCCCTGTGTCCATTTTGACACAGAAAAGGACATGAAACAAGTTCAATCACACAGAAATGCAATCCACACATCTTAGGCTATCCAAATATATAATTAGTTTAGAAAATATATAACAAAAGTTAAGGGGCATTTCATCGAACACTTGAGATACGTATCTGATACTCTTGCGATATATAAAACCCCTACCCTAAATTTTTGAAATTTTATTTATATATTTTTATAGTGTTTCTTTTATTAACTTTTATAGTGTAGATTTTGATAATATTAGGTATCAAGTTAAAAAAAATATATATATCGATATTTTACAAGTTTACTATTAAATATTTTAGAAAAAATATATTTAATTATTTTGAAGAATTATTCATAAATTTATATATTTAAACTTTACAATATTTTCTAAATTATTAAACTGCCTTGTAATTTATTTAAGATTTTGCTAGTACAAATGGTATAGGAAGTTGATGCATTATATATTTTTGTACAAGAAAATGTTGTTAAGTATTTTAGAAAATATTTCTATTTAGGGAGATTTTGGGATTATATATATATATATATATATATATATATATATATATATATATATATATATATATATATATATATATATATATATATATATATATATATATATATATATATATATCGAAAGGGGGAGAGACCGCTACTAAACCATGAACCTCATGAACCCAACGCTGCTCCGGCCTCCCACGACGTTCTCGACGTGCGCCGCCGTCGGAGACCGCCGCCACCATCGGCTGTAATACCCCGCTCCGCGTGAGGCTTTTGTTGGCTGGTTGGATGCTATCAGAATGTTGAACCGAGACTTATATTGGAGATCAAGATGATTGAGACTGATGCAGTCTCTTAGCCAGCCGGATGGAATGGGTGTTAGAACATGGCTCACTGGTGGAGCTATGTTTGGTGGAAATATATGTGATCGATATAAGAAGACCCTTTTATGCATGCGAGTGGAACTGTCCTTCCTCCTCCTTACTCCTTCATGCTTAATAAAAATGAATACTGAAGTGCTAAGAATACGTCCCTAATGTCACATACTTTGAATGCTGGATAATTGTGATGCTTTAGCTGCTAAATCGATAGAGATGCTTATGTTATATGATATTGAAATAAACGACACATGAATATGGAATTTCTTAACGAATCACACTTGAATAGCTAATATGACTTGATGCCTGTAAATAAATTAATAAAGCCCCTTATGCCTAACGCTACCGAAACAAGTAAAACACTTGAATAATGAGATGCCTTATGAAGGATTGAATAGACAATATACTGGCTATGAGAATTAAACAAAATACTTGAATGATGTACACTCTGTATAACTGTTACAAGAATATAAAATATTTTCTGTCCCTTATATGCAATAAAAGAATGAATAAATGTTCATATAAAATGAATGAATGTTATGGTCTTTGTCGAAAGGAACGATATGAGAAACGTTGCAATGAAGCAATGAATGAGAAATGATAAAGCATGGGATCGTTAAGATCACCAAATGAAATAATGGTAATGACAAAATGAATAAGTCATTGATATGACTTAATGATGTACTATTGTCTTTACTTTCTTTAATATTTTATCATACGATTATGTTCTCAATCGAGTCAGACACACGTTCGCATGGTCATGGAAAACTTGTATACAAGGTTTGAGTTTTAATTTCGTCGAACGGTACCGCGACGTCGGGACCGATTCGGCCTAGAAGAAAATAATGATGAGTGCTTTGGGAGCACGGATAAGGCGGGGTGGCATAGAGGCTCGCCACCTACTATGCTGACCGTATTATCTTGAAGTGAAATAAAAAGAGTCCATATGGTTTAACAACACCAGTGACCATGTAGTCAGGATGCACGCTAATGAATATTTTTGTACAGGCAGAGTAAGTATATCTGCTAACATTTATTTGATACAGGTACGAGAAGTCGGCTATCCGTAAGAAATCACATAATTGTGATATTATATATGTTGGTTCAACTTGCCTGCTTAACATGCTAAATAAAATAATGTTGTGTTGTTGCCTTTAAACGAGAAACTCTATAACATGCTCAACATGTTAAATACGATTTGCAAATGCATTGCCTTTTAGAATATTGCCATAACCTGTTGAACGATAACACCAAGTATGCTAAACGATGTCTTCCAGGAATATTTCCATAATATGCTCAACGTGTTAACTCAATGTTGCTTAGACGATGCCATGCACAAAAAATGCTATATCATGTTATAACATGTTTACTTACTTTAATGTTTCTGCTCAAGAACTATAAGCTGATGCTAGGACCAAGTAGAAAGATCATTGTATTAAATGCTTGCTAAATTAACCAGTTAGTGTTGGTTTAGGCGAGCGGGTTGGATTCTGTTCGCCAGTACATAGATGATGTACTGACCCACATTTTATGGGCAGGTGCTCGTACTTGGGATATTATGTACACGAAGATTTGGCTTGATCGGTCCCGTGGCATCGAAGATTTGTTGGGCATACAGAAGCTCTCCTTGTACAAGATGATGTCTTCTGTTTATAAAGGGCATAATGTGTGGAACAGTGTAATTAGTTGTACCAATGAGTTGTAAGCCAAGTCGGTATATCGAGTTGTAATCCAATGTATCCAAGTATCAAATATAAGCTTTATAGCATTGTTCAGTTAGCTTTCAATATAAGTGAGATGTGTTGTAAGCAGTGTACTTCAATACAAGTCTTGTACTCTTCTTCATTTATCAATAAAGAGAATAAAGTTCTATATATCTCTCTGTGACTGTAAGTTATCTTCTCATTTCTGCTGTTACAAATCAAATGATGTGTTCCCTTCGATAAGAAAGAATATCCTTGTTAACTTCAATTTGTCTGCTTCTGCCGCTGCAATGTATTCCTATTTGAAGATAATCAATTATGTAACATCTTTGCCTTGTACAAGTGCAATACCAGACTTGTACGACATCACGTCCAAGCGAGGACGATCGATTCCAAGAGATAAAATATGTGAATAAATGACTCTATGAATCGGGGCATGACAAATTGGCATCAGAGCACGGCTTTACGTCCTTGGTCTCTTCTTTGATTCGTTTCAAATCAAAGTTGCATCAACGATTAACCAAAGTTGCTTCCGCGATCACTCAACGTTGCTTCCACGATTAAATTAAAGATTACTTCCGCGATTATGCTGTTGTTGTTCTGTAATCATCCTATATTATTCGTGTCTGAAAGTTTATTGACCCTCTTGGCTGCTCACTGGATGTTCCATACAATAAGTCTATATACATTATGATGCCCCTGAGTGAATGATTATTGTTGGTTTGGACACAAATAATCCAACGATGACTCGATGCCATAGTATGCTATATTGTGAATGCTGTTTAGAATATGGGAATAAAGAAAAGTGGCTATGTATGCTGTAACAAGTTAAGAATTACATTTGACGTTGGAAAAGAATTATGAATGGGGGTAGTTGATGGATGAGTTCAACAAAATTGGTGATTTGACTCATGTGTGCTGGCTAGTACTTTTGAAACCCTAAGAATGTTGGCTTGTGATATTGAGACCCCGAGATATTGGCTAAGTGTTGTGATCATTATAGATCATGAATGTCTGGAATAGATTTGAGTTGGTATTATTTAAGAATGGCTTCATTTCTGAGTAGTATATTGCCTCTACCAGCTCAGAACGAGATGTATGCTAACCCTTTCTATAGGATAGTAATGAGACTATCTGTTGGTACTGGGTAGTGTCGAGATATAGATGGGAGTCATATATTATTGCTAGAAGACTCGAGTGTCCCTTGACGGTGATGTTATGCTGGGTAGCGAGATTTCTAGAAATTATAACGTGTGGCTTGGTTAGGAATCGTTTAGTCGAGTGATGACTCAGACTAGTAAGACAGTTAGTATGCTATGGGTAAACGGATTTGGCTAGAGAATGTTGTGGCTTAGAACATCTGAATGTTGACTTTGATTAGTTGGATGAAAATCATATGTGGCTAATACAAAGTTGGTAACTAAGCTGAAAGTTTTGGAAATGTGTCGGTAACCCAAAAGAATATTAGAAATATGTTCCTTGGCCCTAAGGGTAATAGATGTTAATCCATCTTGATCACCAGAGGATAATCGCTACATGTATGCAGAGGATTTGAAGTGTATCACAAAAATAACAAGTAATGACTCTGAATACTGGTGTAGCCTAGAGGATGGTTAAGTGATACGTAGATTGTCAGATTGAATGGAATGAATTACTCGACCCTTACGGTATGAGATTTTAAGAATGTCCGTACGATAGTTTGATGACTAAGAAACGAATGGGATTGAGAAATTATAAACGTATTGGATAATGTTGGTATATGTGACGCTTGGTTGGGGGTATAGTTTGTTGGCTTATGACTTAGTGGTGTGACTCTGTCATATAGACCGAATAGTATGATTCTATAGTTATGTTAAGACTATCAGAATTGATGACCCTCGAATAGTTAGCCTTGGCTTATGGGTTCATGTGGGTACAAAGGAATTGGATTAGAATTTGGATCATTGGATATTTTACTTGATGGATCATTAGAACGATGAGAATCGTATGTCGGGTCCGGATTTGACTGTAATGTTGCTAGATCGATCTTACTCGATCGTTGGATAAGTCTAAGAATGAGCCTCTGTGGGAATTATTTCCTTGAAAAAGACCCTGGATAGATAGACTTGACCCTAGCGACCAGTTGATGACTTACCAATTATTGACATAGCCGACAATGGCGATAAGTTATTCAGACTGAGTTGATACCCATAGGTTTGGGTAGAGTTCCTTAGAACTGTCGGTTGCTTATTGGCCCTAAGAATAAGGATCTAGTATAACCCTATTAGCCGTCCACTCTAGAAAAGTCACCTGAATGATTAAGCTTAGCTGTCAGTGTAGCTAACCTTAGAGATTGACTGAATAATATGTGACCATTGGAGACCCATAGGATGACCTTGTGGCATTGAATGAGAGATGGCGGTGATGAGTATTGACCTAAGAAAATGTATGATTCAACTTGTGTCTTGGAGATGTTTGACCTATTTTAAGTTGACCTTAAGTATAAATTACAATCGTAGGATAATACTTGAGTGTTGCGTGCTGAACAGTGTATTGTTCCATGAGATGGAATTGACTGCTCATAACGAGAATGATTGATCGGTATCTATAGTCGGGTAGCTGGGTTACTGTCGCATAGAATTGTACTGCTGACTCAGGTAATCGATAGTAGGTGACATCAGATTGTATTTTATAGAAAAGATGAATTGCCTCGGTGAGAAATATAGTTGGATTCGAAAAGGAATAGAATTGCATGTTGTGAACTCTTGATATGGTTGGCTCTAAGTTAGGCCTTTGGCCCGAATGTACTGAAATGAATATTGAATTGAAGCTGAATGAATAACTTGTTGGGACTAAGTGAATTAGTAGGATGAGTTGTTCTTTTTTAAGTTTCGAGAACAAAACTTTTTCTGAGTGGTATATTATGTAATACCCCACTCCGTACGAGACATTTGATTGGCTGGTTGGATGCTATCAGAATGTTGAACCGAGACTTATATTAGAGATCAAGATGATTGAGACTGATGCAGTCTCTTAGCTAGCCAGATGGAATGGGTGTTGGAACATGGCTCACTGGTGGAGCTATGTCTGGTGGGAATATATGCAATCGAAATAAGAAAACCCTTTTATGCATGTGAGTGGAACTGTCATTCCTCCTCCTTACTCCTTAATGCTTAATAAAAATGAATACTGAAGTGCTAAGAATACGTCCCTAATGTCCCATACCTTGAATGCTGGATAATTGTGATGCTTTAGCTGCTAAATCGATGAAGATGCTTATGTTGTATGATATTGAAATGAACAACACATGAATATGGAATTTCTGAACGAATCACACTTGAATTGCTAATGTGACTTGATGCCTGTAAATGAATTAATAATTCCCCTTATGCTTAATACTGTCGGAACAAGTAAAACACTTGAATAATGAGATACCTTGTGAAGGATAGAATAAATAATGTACTGGCTATGAGAATTGAACGAAATACTTGAATCATGTACACTCTGTATAACTGTTGCAAGAATATAAAATATTGCATGTCCCTTATAAATAATAAAAGAATGAATAAATGTCCCTATGAAATGAATGAATGTTATATTCATTGTCGAAAGGAATGATATAAGAAATATTGCAATGAAGCAATGAATGAGAAATGATAAAGAATGAGATCGTTGAGATCACCAAATGAAATGACGGTAATGATGAAATGAATAAGTCATTGAATATGACTTAATGATGCACTGTTGTCTTTACTTTCTTTAATATATTTTACCATGCGATTATGTTCATAATCGAATCGGACATGCGTTTGCATGGTCATGGACAACTTGTATACAAGGTTTGAGTTTTAATTTCCTCGAACGGTACCGGGGCGCCATGACCGATTCGACCTAGAAAAAAAATAATGATGAGTGCTTTGGGAGCACGGATAAGACGGGGTGGCATAGAGGCTCGCCATCTACTATGCTGACTGAATTATCTTGAAGTGAAATGAAAAGAGTCCATATGGTTTAACAACACCAGAGACCATGTAGTCAGGATGTAAGCTAATGAATGTTTTTATGCAGGCAGAGTAAGTATATCTGCTAACATATATTTGATACAGGTACGAGCAGTCGGCTATGTTTGCAAAAATAAAAGTCTTATTACAAACTTAGAAAAGAGTACAAGAGTACACTTAATTTCTGGAGAAGTACAACTATAGAAATCTGATCAGAAGACGACCACTTTATCCCTTGGACGATATGATATCGAAGACACGAGCCTCTGGAGGATGCAACAGCACTTTAGCAGGAGATTATGATCATTCTTGATACTTTGTGATTGATTTGAAACTATATTTATAGAGTTCTTGAAATAACTGTTTAGCAGTTATTCTGGGTTGTGCGCACTTCAGGTTGCGCATCTCATGTTCACTTGAGCGAATGGTTGCACTAACTACTGTAGACGCGTGGCATCGTTTGATTGAGATACACGTGGTCGTAGGCAGTATAGTGGGCACGTTCTGCGAAGTTAGTAGCTTGTGCACCATATCACCCTGTCTTGAACACTATTTGATCACCTTGTGTGAGCTTCATCAGGTTGCGCGTGGCGCAATGTAGCAACTTGCACGAGCGGTTGCACTAACTGCTGTAGACGCGTGGCATCGTTTGATTGAGATGCGCGTGGTCATAGACAGTGTAATGGGCACACTCTGTGAAGTTGGTGGGTTACGTGCTACGTCATCCTGCTTTTGAAATAAAAGTTGATCAGGTGGCACCAACTAGCCAGGTTACGCATGGGCGCAACACAACAACTAGCGTCTTTGTTTAAGTCTTCTATATTGTACTGATTAATTTTTGTACCACACAATGACTTGCACGAACCAGCTGTCAGCATTAATTACATGCTAACAAAATCTTCTCGAGCGTCGTGTTGTGTGAGATTCGAATGGATTTTCCTTAATCTCCATGTTGTCAGCTGTCAGGCAATGATGATGTCGTTATAACTTCTCGAGAAAGTATGCCATGTGGCGCTCGTGCAACCTGTCTCCTGCGTAACCAAATATTGGTGCAACCTGATGCTGCATAATTCGATAGTTTTGCACAACATAATGATTTGGCGCCATCTGATGATCGCACACTATAATGGGTGGCACAATTTGATTTTTAGCCTCTACAAGACCCCCTTCAAAGTTTTTGAAACTTGAAAATACTTCAAAGTTTTGAACTACTTTGAATTATGCTAGTTTTGTTTGGATTGTGCCAGTCAACTCGAGCCCGATTCTTCAGCATAGATTTGCGTAACTGTTTGGGCTATAAATAGTCGTACTCTTTGGGCCTTTCATTTTTCACCAATGTCACTTTCCTTCTCTTCTTTATGATCTCCTTTAACCATTATGTCCCTTCTTCTTTCTGATTCAGAAGCTTCTTCGACAAACCCTAATGGCGCCCAGGAGATTCGGTGTTAAGGAAGGAAAGGGATTCGTTGAATCTTCTTCTCGCACTTCATCATGCAGAAAGCAACGTCGTGCGTATCAATATGTTTTGTCTTCGTCACAACAAGAAACTGTTAACCAGGCCATGGAAGGTAAGCACTTGATCATAGACCCGATCATTAATCACCCTATTTAGGGTTTGGCCAGCTCTTGACATCGTGCACCCACTCTTTTTAGAGTGGGGTGCAACTCATAACTTGTGCCTCCCTTTTTAGGTTTTGGTTACTGTCGATCCATGTTGCGCGACGCTTCAAAATCTGTTTTGTAGTTTGGGCACAATTTTGATGCGTTGTGCGGCAAGATGCGGTATAACATAATTATTGCGCAGCCTGATGGCCGCGCATGCTGAGTGCGGTGCAATGTGAGTGTCACACAACCTGACTGAACAGAGCATTAAATGCTCGGTTCATTTCCGACAATGAACCAATTTAAGTGGCTCTCTTTTTTGAAACATCTTTTTCTTTTCTCCCTCGTTAAGTGTTACGCGCCCATTTATTGAGAAGACGAAGAGTCGACTAGAGCCGACCTTTACTGTATATATATAAGTATAAGGTTGCAATCCTTCATCTTCATTCACTACTCTCATGGCACCCAAGGAGAGCATGAAGAAGGCGAACCTCACTGTCGATGGCGAGGCTTCTGAAGAGAAGTCGAATTTTGTGCCTACGGCGTATCTGCTGGAAGCCGACCCGTCCCTGAAGGCGAAGAACTTTTTGAACTGCTTTGGCCTGACCCCAGCACTCTTCGCTCGTTCCTAAGGTGGGCCATTGTCTTTCGAAGATCATGGCACACTAGAACAGAGGGAAGGATTCCTTCGTCTGATGTATCGCTCGGGGGTCCACAATATGGAGGAGTTGAGCGCTACTTTGTGCCAGACTGATGGCGGGGAGAAGAAATGACGTGTCATGAGATCGTGATTTTTATATAATGGCCATAGTGCCTTGTAGTGTCTGTCTTTTTTCTTTTCATTATGAAATGAAAAACAATTTGACTATCCTGGCACATTTGAACTTTTGTCGCGTAACTATGTTGGCTCGTCTTGATTTTAGGCATATGTGAACTTTGCTGTGTAACTGTTTTGATATATCAACTTCCGAACAAAATGTCATTTTTTTCTGAAATATACGCTTATAAATACGTATAACGTTTCAGCTTCAATTGCATATGAATAGTTGTGATAAGAAAAGAACGTTTACTGTATTCTCTTCTTCTTTCTGATGTTTACAGGGGACCAACTGACAAAAATTCCCAGAACCAGCATCAGTGATCTTGGATGCTATGAAGTTAAACCACTTTGACACACACATCAGAGAGCTCAGAACTCTTCATGCTAAAAAGGGTTTCCTCGAGATGGTAGGAAGGATATTTATACATGAGAGTTGGACGGTGGAGATACAGAACTAAGAATAGTATCACGAGGGTGATCTCATGACGGGTCGTCTCTTCTCCACCAGTTGTATTGACAGCAGCTTATCTTTGAGCTGCTGTACTATGGGGTTCTCCTCTCGTCTTTCTGAGAGAGAAGACCAGAGTTGATTCTGTTGCCTTGCTCGCTGCTTCAGGTCGAGTCGACAATGAACTGGCACCAACTAGAAGATCCAAAGATGTAATAGACCTTCATTTGTTATATTCAGAATGAAAATCCGAGATGTAATAGATTTTCATTAAGATGTATCTATGTCTTTAAAGAAGGAATAAAGAATGATTTTCTTTTCTTTATGTGATGATATAGAAAATAGAATCCAGAGGTAATGCGGACATGTATTCATTTTTTCTATTGATAATCTTCAAGTCAACTGAGACTCAAAGACGGAAAAATATGTCTAAGAAGATGATATCTGTGATAATACAGACTTTATCATAAAGAAAAAAATATCTTTTAAAACAGCTGAATTTCAAAAGATAGAATTGATAATTCGGATAGGCTCCACTAGAGATTTTGAGTTTTTGTTATCTATAGCTTTATTTACGAAAAAGTAAATAAATGATAATAAATGTAGGCCCATCCCCGAAATGAAGTAAAGATGAAAAAGACTGATGAATAAGCATGCCTTTTCAAGGAAAGGTCGCTTCGATTCCTGAGACAAAATGTTCGGCTTTTCTGTCTATAAATAATGTGAAACTTTTTTGAGAGCATCATTCACCCCTTTGCTTTCCTTTGCAAAATGTCTTCAGAAGAAATGCCTAAGAAGATGGGAGTTATCCCAAAGATCGAAGTCGCCCTCGACACTCCTTCCGACGAGCCTCCGCTGCCTACTCAACCAGAAGTCGGAGAAAGTTCAGCTATTCCTAGAAAGAAGCAGAACATTCTTGTCGAACTGGTGGTGCCTAGAAGAACTGTCGACGAAGAAGCTCTGAGGAAGGTTGCCTGTGAACTGCTGGTGTCATCGGACAATAATGTCTTCGAGCTTCTTGCAAAATATATTTTCAATCAAGAGGGCTCGGGTCTTCGTTAATTTTTTGTATTTCTTTATGTCTGAATTTATACAAATAAAAAAGGAATTTTATTTACATTCTGAGTCTTTGTGCTGATGTTTCTTATTTGTCTTCAGACAAAATATTTCTTGAGAAATTTGTCATTAATGGGCATCATGGCGATTCGACCATCCATACTAGTCAATTGATAAGCTCCATTGGAGAAAACTTTGCTTACAATATAGGGTCCTTCCCACTTCGCTTCGAATTTGCCTTTGCTCATGTGCGTCATAGTCATAAGATGTCTGACGGTTAGAACTAATTCTCCTTTCTGAAATGTTCGGACTTTGACTTTATGGTTAATGGCTTTTGATAGACGAGCTTAGTATAACTCAATATGTTGTTGAACTAGTAGCCGTTTCTCGTCAAGCGCTTCAAGCTCCTGATGTCTCAGACGATCAATGTTTTCGGTTGTGAGTTCATTGGATATGGCAATCCTTAGAGAAGGGATCTGGATTTCCAATGGTAAGACGGCTTTACATCCATATACCAAAGAGAACGGCGTACAGCCTGTAGGAGTACGTACAGTAGTACAGTAAGCCCATAAACATTCTCCATGCTTCTCACTCCAGTTTCGGTTGTTGGTAGAAACAAACTTCTTGAAAAGTTTGATAGTGGTCTTGTTAAATGCTTCTGCCAACCCGTTAGCTACAGAATTGTAACCTGTAGAAGCAATATTATTGATCATGTTGTCATCGCAGAATCGAGTAAACTTCTGACTGATGAATTGTGGCCCATTATCATGAATGATTCAGCGAGGAACACCGAATCAATAGATCACATGATACTTAATAAAATTGATAACGCTGCTTGTCTTGACTTCAGCTAGAGGTATTGCTTCAGCCCACTTTGAGAAATAATCAGTTATGGCTAATATGAATCGATGTCCTCGAGACGAGGGAGGGTTGATAGGACCGATGACATCCATGCCCCAAGCTTCAAAGTGCCAAGAAGATGTCGTTGGGTGAAGAAATTCTAATGGTTGATGAATAAAGTTGGCATGGATTTGACATGTGCGTCACTTCTTTGCATACTCGATTGCATCATATATCATCGAGGGCCAATAGTAGCCCATACGGCGAATACGATTCTATAATTTAGGACCAGGTTGATGTGTACCACAAACACCTTCATGAGCTTCACGAAGTATTTGTTTTGCTTCTTCTCCCGCAAGACAACGTAGGAGTAAACTGTCAAACGTTCATCGGTAGAGTGCCTTTGTAGCATGATTATAATAAAATCTGAGTGACTGTCGACGAATTGTTGTAGCCTCTTTAGGATGTTTGGGTAGGATATCATGGACCACGAAGTCTATGAAAGGAGTCCTCCAGTCTTCATTGATGGCACAAATTTCAACTGAATTGTTGAATTCCATGTTTGGGTTGTTGACTTCAGTATTTAAGTTATTCTCGACACAAAATAACTCTCTGTTAGTGATGATGATCATTTGTTGCCTTCTTACGGGAATTGCTAATACTGCTGCAAGATTAGTGAGTGCATCAGCTTCCGTGTTACACGCTCGGCATACATGTTCGATGAAGAAGCCTTTAAATAAAGTAGCCATCTTGATCGCTGCATCATAATATGGAACCAGATCTTGATATCGAACTTTGTATGTGCCTCTAACTTGGTTGACAATTAGTTTGGAGTCTCCGTAAACTTCAAGATACTCAATATCTAATTATTTAGCCAATTGGAGACCAATGCGCAGAGCGTTGTATTCAGCCACATTATTGGAACACAACTCATCTAAAGAATAAGCTCTTTGAATAGCTAACCCTTCGGGTGAGACGAGGACAATTCCGACTCCAGTAACAATAGCATCTTTTGGTCCGATTCTGGATGCACCATCAAAGAATAGACGCCATGTAAGAATTTCTTCTGAAATCATATTGGACTCCAAAGTTTCATCTGGAATCTCGTCGTAGAGTTTAGACGTTTTGGAAATTGGATGAGCTGCCAGAAAGTCAGGAAGGGCCTGACCTTTAACAGACTTTTGAGGAACATAAACCATATCATATTGTGCTAACAATATGGCCAATTTTGTAAGCCTGGAATTGAGTATATTGGACTTTTTCATCAGGATTCGGAGAGGGTTAACTCTAGAAATAACATGAATAGTTTGGCCAGTGATATAATGTCTCGTCTTTTGAACAACAAACATCAAAGCTAGACATTCTTTTTCCACTGGAGTGTATCGATGCTCAGCTCCAATCATTATATGGCTAAGGTAATAGATAGCCTGTTCATGACCTTCTTTATTCTTATTGAGCTAATAAAGCACCTAGGGAATGGTCCATTGCTCGAACATACATCATGAAGGGTATTCCTGACACTGGAGGCACTAGAACTGGAGGGTTCACCAAGTACCGCTTTATGTCTTCAAATGCTTGTTGAGATTCTTCAGTCCAAATAAAAGACACACCTTTCTTCATGAGTTGAGTGAACGGCCTACAGCGTCCAGAGAGATTTGAGATGAACTCTTGATATACGCAAGCCATCCCTGGAATCCTTATAGCTCTTTTAGGTTGCGTGGAGGATGCATCTCTTGAATGGTTTTGATTTTCTTAGGGTCAATGTGTATACCTTAAGAGATAATAACGAATCCAAGACATTTGCCACTAGAGACTCCTAGGAATGACTTGGTGGAATTCATCTTGAGTTGATGCTGACGCATTAGATCGAAAATAGTTCTCAAATCTTGAATATAGTCTTCTTTTAGATGACTTTTGACAGCAATATCGTCAACATAACATTCAAAAATCTTTCGTAAATGATCACAAAAGATGGTACTCATGGCTCTCTGATAAGTGTACCAGCGTTCTTAAGATCAATTGGCATGACAGTGTAGCAATAGACTCTGAGAGGAGTGCGGAAAGATGTATGTTTCTCATCTTCTGGATGCATCTTGATTTGATTGTATCCTGAAAATCCATCGATAAAGAACATACGTTCAAATCCGCAAGTATTGTCGATCATGACATCAGTAATTGGAAGAGAGAATTCGTCTTTGGAAGAAGCTTCATTAAGGTCTCTGAAGTCGATGCAGACCCAGACTTTTCCTATTTTCTTTAAAACTAGGACAATATTAGCCACCTAGTCCGGATATTGTTCTTCCCTGACGAAACTGCAAGCGATGAGTTTCTTGACTTCTGCTTCTATGGCATCCATCAAGTCTGGTCGAAATCGACGTTGTTGCTGTTTGACTGGCTTCACATTTGGCAGAATGTTGAGCTTGTGGGTATCAATCTGAGGATCCAACCCCGGCATGTCTTCATAGCTCCATGCGAATATATCAATACATTCCCTAACGAGTTGGATTAGTTCTTGTTTATCCGCTTCAGGGAGGCTTTTGCTGACAAATATCAGCTTTGGGAAAGTTTCATCTCTACTATTGACTTGAACCAACTGATCTTTAGTAGGTGGCTCACGTTGTTCAAAGCGAAGCTCCTATTGAGTATCCATCCTTTGTTCCCAAGGATCAGATTCAGAGGCTTCGGCAAAGTCTTCGTTATCTTCCGAGAACTCGGCAGTTACCATATTGGAAGATATAATCACTTGATGGACGTGCCCTATACTGGTGTCTGAATCCCATGAGATAGAATCAGAATAGTTAGATCGCTCTTCTTCATAGAATTCAGAGGCTTCTGGAGTCGAAATTGGTGAAGTATAACCCAATCCCCGCTTCGTTTTGCTGTAGAATTGTTGTGATTTTCCTTTTGGAGCAGAAATACGAATAGGAGTTCGCCTTCCTTTGCCGCCATTGAGACCAGCTTTAAAATTATAGCCCATCATTTGAATGATATCTTTTGATTGCTGACTATAACGACGTAGTTGAAGTCTTTTGTTATCATGATTTTCTTCTTCACTATCGGGCGTGATCTTCTGTTCCGTTCCTTTACTAAAAAGTATAGGAAGTTCATCTTTTTTCCAGGAAGGAACTAGGAAGAAGGAATCCTGCATTGGCTCGAGCAATACTTCATTTTGGGAAGCTTCAACTGTAACGCCCCAGTCCTAAAATACGTAGGACTAGGATACGTATACATACCGCTACGCAACGAGAGGACTCCAGCCCGGCTCGAATACGTATAAGCTGTCTGGTTATTCTAGACCAACTATATCTCAATCCACTAAATATCGGTAACAATAACGAATCAAGTGCAGTAATGCTAATCAGACCATAATTGGCTTCGGTAGCTTAGACAACCTTGTCTATAAACACTAATGTGGATAGTAGCACCAGAATCTAACCACCACGTGTTTTTAGGTAAATTTAAATTAACCTCAGAACAGACCAAATTTAGAAATGTACTTTTCTTTATACGCCATGCGTGGTACTTGGTACATTTCTTTTTTATGTCCTGGCTTATCACAAAAAAATAACCCTTAGTTTTATATTGTTGTTTCTTTTGAGCTGTATCCTTAGCAGCTTCTGTATTTATTTTCTTTTTCGCCCTTAAAGTTTATCCCATTAAACATGAAAATTAAATTCGTATTGGTAGATATTATAGCAACATTAACTGAAAAGAGAACAAAAATAAATAAAGAAATATGCTCTAATTAATAACCATAGAATAAAAGATAGTCAGACAAATTCAAATAATGGTGAATCCCATCTCAAGATACCTAGTATATCATTAATATCAAGTCTTTGGACAGTGATATTAACTGCAAGTGGTACTCTTGGTGTAGTGATCAAATATTGACAATAAGTCATGTCAAATAATAAGTTTATCTTTGGATCGGGTTATTATTCACATGTAAACCGTATAATTGTCACACATTTATCACCACAAGTATGTGTGTAATTCAGCCAAGTATTAACCTTCCTTTGGGCCGACTAATACCCGCATGAATATACACACAAACATCTGACATCTCTCATAGACTATCTACGCAAGAAAGGTCACTTTGGCGACATCTTGTTTCATTGGGCCTATCTAGAATATTAGACAACTATTGTTAGTCATAAAAGGTAACCAAAAATTTGAATGTTGACTAAATCTTTACATGACTCATTCAAGTCCAAATTTTTATGTACATGCATATTTGAAAAATTATTATTTAAATAAAATAATCATTCAGCTCGACACCAAATTATGATTGAACCACAAGATCATGATACAATATATTCAATTTTTAACATACAGTTTAGAGCAAAATATGCTTCACCATGTGCTTGAACAACCAGAATTTCAGACCTAAAACTTAACATGACAAGTACTGCATGTAATAGAATAGTCGAGCATTAGAAGGTGAATGGAAAAAAAATTACAAGTCGGGAGGCATTTGCTAAATGAAAAGCAAATTAACAAGGATCAACTGTATATTCAGATAAAACTTTCAAAGAATTTTCTTTGCAAGATACACCTACCTGACTCATCATCCTCATTATACAACATATACAAAATCTATATCTTTTTGTTGACCGAATCTTGTAAACTTGCCAAAAGAAATCTCCTTTGTCAACATAATTTATGTGATAATATACTAAAGACATGCGTCCAAAGAAGAACATAAAGTCAAATGATTGTGATAATGATGAATCTTTAGGAGTTCCAATAATAGTACCCAAGAAAAATATGAATCTTTAAAATCAAAATCTGATCGATAAATCTTCTTGACTACTTAATTAATAATTAATAAAGATAAAAAACCAAATAATATTAATCATTAAACCGATCATGATGAAGAACCCCATGAACAACAGCCTTGTCATTGGACGAAGGCTAGGGGCAGCAAACAAAAAATCTCAAGGCAAGTAGAATGAATGGTGGACAAAAAAAAATCATAATGATTACTTTAAATAGAATAATCAATAGAAGACCAAATAATAAAAAATTGCAAGTCGCTCATAGATATATTTTTCCTTGTGATTAATAGCAAGCAGTCACAAACTCTTCCAATCCAGAGCAATACAAAGCAAACGAAAATCTCTTGTGATTAAATCTAATCAATTTCCATAACAAAATAATGAAGATGGCTTCAACTACCGCAAGTTGCCCCCATTGATTTCCTAAGTTCCAGTGTAAGCAAATGATTACAATACAAGCAATAAGGTGCAAGGAATCCCCTCCAACATTTGGGTATGCAATAAGGTGCAACAAAAATTTTAGGGTTCCTGAACAACATCAAAAATTGGATTCTAAAACTTTGACCTCATAAATCAAACAAAAAGGCTCTGATACCACTTGTTAGAAATTTATTGTACCCTGTCGATTCATGAGATGAAGAACATAAATTAAATTGCGGAAGCGTACCTGAATTCATTGCTAAGCTTGATGGATCTTGAAGCGGTCGTCCTTTTATGGGTTCGATCTTCCAACTTGCTACGACCCTTAATGACAAAGATGAATCCAAATTCTTTGTCCCTCTCTTTCTGTTGATGGGGATGCCGAAGAAAAAAAAAAGAAAATCTCTCTTTTGGTGGCCGTATAAGTTGGGGACCATAAACCTAATGAATACATATATTTATATGTTTTGATATTTCTAATTTGGTCCCTCGTCAAATTAGATTTATCTCCGGTATCTACACATTAATTCCATGACAATTATACCCTTAAGCCAATTTTCCAAATAGACCACTTTAATTTGGCTTAATTATTTACATAGCCCAACACACTTAATTTTACATGTGTGGTCCCTATTATTGAATAATTCCAACATGCGTTCCCTTTCCATTGTCATCCTTTACTGCCATTGTTGATACACAATATTTTAATGCTTATTGCAATTTGTTATGCAGTTAAATGGAGGCTTTAGCTCTATTATAAACTTTATTGATTATTTGAAGATGCACAGATTTGTGAGAGATTAAAATTTTCTTCTTTTGTTCATCATGAAAATGAAACAATTGTGAGCTATCAACCGAAACAGTTTTGATGGAATATTGCTTTGTAAAATTTATACATAACCAAATTCAAAACTGTTACCAACCATATATTGGCTAGTTCAGATCTTGTTGGGACCCGAACTGACTGACTCTCGCTTTAGAATTCTCTTAAAGCGTTGTTCATCTCTAAGGTATTTAACATAACTAGTTTGTATTTTTTTTCTTTTTCCAATTTTGGAAAGACATGTCCCGATTTGGCTAATAATTGAAAGGGTGTCCTTAAATTCAATTACGTTCACTTAGAATATCCTTTTCTAAGATGATGCCTAAACCAAATTAGACCAGTGCATATAAAGTGAAATAAAAAATCGGTGCATATAAATTTGAAAGAAACTACAGTATAGCTATAAAATTGAAAAATAAAAACAATTCATATAAAATTTTAAAAAAAAATATTGTGTTTCTCACCCTCTGTGATTTGGTTTTTTTATTTGCAATCATTTTTTTCAAGTCCTCATCTTGAAGCTGTGCAAGTCTCTCTGGAAAAAAAAATTTAATATTAAAAAAGAATTATAATACTGTATATACAAAATTGGCAGTAGAACTAATCGAATTTACCAAAAAATCCATTCTCCACCATGGAATAGACCATTCTCTCACTGGAAAAGAACATAAAAAATAAACGAGCAAAATTTACAAAGAAATTCACATGATGAAAAACAATATAAAGAATATTATACCATGATTTCTTGAAGAGACACTTCCAACTCTCAAATATGATGTGAACTAGATCGATCTCTAGACTGCAAAAAAAAATGAATTAGAACGTATTAAAGTAATCTACTACGTATTAGATCTAGAAGTTTCATATTTTTAGTCGATCTATAAAAGATCGAAGGGAAAATTAAATAGCTTCGTATTGAAATCTATAGATCTACTCACTAACCAGAAATTCCATAGTAATTTTAGTAGAGCCCCGAAAAAGCGATCATCATGACCTCCACGACCATCCTCATATTCTTCAAATTTTTCTTCTGTAACTTCATGGCCAAGAAAGAAATGGGATAGAGAGAGTGTTCTGCGTTTCGTTAAGAAAAAAAAAGGAGGGAGAGGCGAGCGGGCTTATATAAAGGTGAAAAGAAGTTGGGTATTATTAGGGTGAGTTTAGGGGTACTCTACTCTATAAAAAAGTTCACTATACCATATGTACTTTTGGTTTGGGCTTGGATTTGGGAGAGAAGAGTATGCTTTCTTCTGTAAGTCAACCTGTGCAACAATAGCAACCAAGTTAAGTAATCAAAATAACCAAGTTTAGTCTAATTGGGTCAATAGTGTAATCCCTATTTCGGTCAATAGTGTAATCCCTATTTTAACTAATTGGTCATGACTAATAAGCCTAGTCTAATAAGTTAGTCTATGAGTCATATCATGCTAATTATCGGGCTCTAGTTTAGTGTTTAGGCTAACCGGTACACTAACACAAGTCTGACAATTAGGCTACCACTAACCGCATCAACTAACACAATAAAAACAAAAAATACACACAATATTTCTTAAATAAATATTCACATACAATATAATTAGGAAATGACAAAATTATCCCTATTTTAGAAAAGTGGTAGTGACAACTATAGCTGCATTAGACCGCGATCCTTCCAAGGCGGGTAGCGAGCCCTTTTTCAAAGTTTCCGAATCACCTGTGCCGTTTAAGCCAGCACTGTTATCCACATTCGTTGTAGGTAGAATCGATTTCTTTGCCTAGGTAACCGTTCGAGGACCTAACTCCCTTGTGCATAAGTTGTCGATGGTCGTTCTAGACTAAACTAGTTATTCAAGCATGGTCTACTAGTTGATAAGAGCATTAACCATTTCCAGCGTGTTTCGTATATTTGTTCCAACATTCATTCATTGATTCAATTCTTGCTTAACACAATTCTATAGCATGTATCACAAAGTAAGCATATAACAATTCATGATATGACAGTTCAATAACAGTTATATACAAGTAAAAATGTAACAGTTATATGATTCACTATTCTATGAAGTAAGCTTTTCAATATTATATCCATGCATCAACATTGAACGTTTCATTTTTATCGGTATCACTGATTAATTAGAGAGCAAGAGGGTCAAGAAAAGAAAGATTAAGCCACTTACTGTTGATTGAAAAGAGCAAGAAAAAGAGGTCATCTACTATAAGTGTCGTCTATGGGGTCACCTGTAATCGCAAAAGATCAATACTCCATCACTTTGTCCTAAGATTCGATATGAAATACGAAGCTCAAAGAACGTAAACAATGAAATCCATCAAAAACATTATCAAAAATCCATTCAAGAAAACCAACACAAAAAAAGGCAAATGCAAAATAAAAAATAAAACAAGAGAAGGTCTCTCCCGACTCTACTGCAGAGCCCATTGTCTTGTATTCCGGAACTAACACATGTACAGAGATAGAGGGCCGCAGACGCACTTCAAACTGTCGAGTGCGACTCTCCATTGTAGGCAAGAACGATCCAGCAAACTTGGCCAGTTTATTGAACTATGTTGCGTGCTGCCGCACCGTCATATTCTCTTACTTTAACTGCATAAATTCATTCTTATTTTCTTGTCGAACAGCTGCAGGTAGGTACTCGATCTCGAACGCCTGTCGGTAGGTGGCCCAAGAGATTGCCGTTGTCTCGTCATCCTGCCGGATCGCTCGCTTTTGCACGGCCCACCAGTCGTGCGCATTCAATCAGAGTAGAAGCTGAGCACATGCAAATTTTTTGGACTCATCCACGCCTAGAAGCTCGAACCGGTATATATGTCTGGAAGACTTCCAATACTTAGGAATCCCCGAGTATGCACAGTTTTCTATTGCTAGTACACTTTCCTATTTCTCTCGAAGACCGTTGTTCTGGAAAAGAAGGATTTGAGTCTTCTTGTTTAATGAAGATGGGAAGAGGTTACGAAGTACCTAAACACCTATATATAGTTGTAGGTGAAAATTGATTAGGGTTTGGTTAAAGGTTTGATTTGGATGAAGGGGATATGCATGGAGTGTTTGAATCTATCCTGAGGAGATTTGATTTTTGCTTGAGAAGTTATCGAATTGGGGTTTAAACCAAACGCAGGAGGGGTCGACTATCAATAGGAATTTGAATTCCTCTTTTGCACCGAGGCCCCTTGGGAAAGTCAGTTTTGGAAAATACCAATTTAACCATTTAACCTATCCAAAAAATAGTGTAATTATATATATACATGCATAGCTCAATACTTTAGGGTTTTCTTGGCATATATATATATATATATATATATATATATATACTGTTTAAAGACAAGTAGTAACAATGGTGATAATACTAACAAGGGTATTTATAAAGAAACAGATTGGTTCAAGGGCTCACAATAGTAGAAATATACCTCATGCCTCGAAAAGATAAGTGTAACGCTCGCGCATCTCTTTCTCTCTCTTCCAAGTGGATTCACCGAGAGAATGGTGCCTCCAAGCGACACGCGCCAACGGAATAGTCTGGTTGCATAGCACCTTCTCCCTGCGATCCAAGATCTCCACGGGCTGCTCCTGAAAACTAAGGCTCGGTCCTATCTCAATCTCTGAGTGGTCTAGTACGTGGCTGGGGTCTACCACATACCGTCTCAACTGGGACACGTGGAATACGTCTTGCACTCCCTCCAATGCGGGTGGTTAATGCCAAACGGTATGCCACTGCTCCGACCTTCTCAAGGATGTCAAACGGCCTGATGTATCTCGGACTGAGCTTCTTGCCTCCTCCGAAATGTATCGTGCCATGTGTCGAAGATATCTTCAAGAACACCATATCGCCAACCTAAATTTACGCAAAATGTTACGACATATTCCATTCATTATTAACGATCCAATACTAAGGTAAACTGTAGTGCCCCGTCCCGCAAAGTCAATCGGAGGAATCGAAACGCCGACGGCGTTCGGCCTTAGCCTTGCAACGGCTGCTCGGAGGCTCGCTCGGTCGAGACGACCGCTCGCTCAGGTGGGGTAGTTTCGGTGAACTCTCCTCATCTTTGCCTTCACATAATAAATCGTGTTTTCAACTTGCACAAGTTAGGCTTGATAAATAAAAGCTACGCATCCACATAGCTAAGGGAATAATCCCGACGGTTTAAATCGAGTTAGAACATGGAAAACGTACCACGGTCAACTTAGAGTTGGTGCACGACGTGCTTTGAAAATGACACTCGGTCCTTCGTTCCGTGGCTTGGGAGAAGGAAAGTTGGTCTGCGGTACAAAAGCTGAGAGTTAGCCTAAGTCATAGGCGTCGCCCGCACAAATGCTTGCTAAAGCATGCACGGTCCTGTCCCACAAGGCTTGGCATAGCCTTTGCTCGTCCCTTGGGTTATGTTGTAGGCTTAAGTGAGTGGCTGACCCCCCCTTCGTCTCGACCCTCTATTTCAAATGAGAACTCGGGTAATGTTACTAAAATTGAATGATTCGCTTGCAGAATACAAGTCTTGTATGTTAGAAGTGAAAAAGAAATGTGTTGTGTTGAAAAGAGAGAGAATTAATTCAGGCCTGCAAAACGACCAAGTAAATGAATTGATCACATAACAAGCCCCAACGGTATCCTAAAATACACCATGTTAACCTATCATGGACTTGGACAACTTGTCGACAAGGAGAAAGGTTTCTTCGAGCGGCAACCCGGGGCCACGGGACCGACTCGGCCTAGGAAGAAACTGGTTATAGTCGAGCTGGGTAATAGGCAATTGGTAAGACGGGGACTTGCATCGGGGCTCGCTACTTGCGTTGTAAGGGTCCCGTATTACCAGGCTATGTCCAAGATGGCTGGTTAGGCCAATTGACCCCCGTATCAAACACTTAATATAAATTGTTATCAACTAACATGGTAAGTTTTGTGTCGGCACGGGCGGTAATCCGTGTGTGTGCCCTCGGATTGAGTTGAATATGTATGAGTTAGAAAGACACAATGTCTGGGCCTAAGATTTGGCTACGGCAAAGGTGACGTGCTTCGGCACGAGATGCAGCATCCAGTGTTAAGTTGTTGGGCACGACCTCGAAATATGAGGCATGGCCGCATTGTCACAACACAAGTGTAGGCGAGACTAAGCGAGGCGGCACTGCCTCGGAGATATTGAAGCACGAATCGAGTATGGCACGACCGAGTCGTTACGTCCCAGAGTTTTGGCACGAAGGACATGTATAAGTCGGTGCGTCGACAATGCAAGCACGAGAAAGGTCTAGAGGCAAGGAAATGGAGTCTTTCGTGTAGTTGCGTCTCTGATTATGGCCGTAAGGCAAACACGACTTGATAGGTTAACGTTGTTGGCACGAGGAGTAGTCTAGAGACAAAGTATGAGTTAACGTTGACATTGCAAGCACGGGATGGTTCCGATACACAAGTTGCGCTAAGGCGCCGGTCCTAAAACTGATCCTAAGGCAAGAATAGAAAGACAATCGTAAAAATGGTTTTGTTGCACAAAGTAAATAAAACGTGTAGGTTTTGTATGGGTGGGCGAGGAGCTCACTCCACCAGTACAGTGGTACTGACACCCACACAGTGTTCATGTGCAGGCACAGGTAGAAGCTCGTGGCGCGGAGCTCGCTTCGATGCATCGAGGTACGGAGTTCCTTGGCGATTCGAAGCGTGCGGCCGCGTGGATTGAAGACTTATACAGGATAGACATCGTCTTCCGAAGCTTCCGCTGGTTCAAGCATTGTAATCGAGAGATGAGAGAGAGCAGAGTGACTTGTAAAATAAGAAAAAAGTGAGCACGAGAGACTTGTAATTTGGCCTTGCGCCCCCAAATGTAACCGTTGTTTCAATATCAATAAAGAGCTTCTTTTGAATAACTTGTGTTTGGTTCTAATTCCGCTGCTATAAATCAATGTCTCTGCACGGGACTTCTGTGCAACGACCCCGTCGTAGCCGCTGTAATCGGCCGTTATGGAACCCGCCTTGCACGAGCGAAATCTAGGCTCATGCGGCATCACGCCTTAGCGAGGACGATCGCTCCTACGGGAGCGGGGCGTGACATAAACAATACCTCAAACTCTAACGGTCTTCGGTGACTGTCGGCCCAGTGCTTCTGTCAGTCCTAAGCCACGCAAAGTCGCTCTCTAATCTGCTTTACCTTTTCTGCAGCATCTACTACCATCTCGGGCCCCAACAGTGCCCTCTCGCCCACGTTATCCCAAGATAGTGGGGTACGACATCTCCGTCCATACAGAACCTCGAAAGGGGACATCTCGATTCTAGCTTGGTAGCTGTTGTTGTAGGAGAACTCTACAAGTTGAAGGTGATCCTCCCATGAGCCACCAAAATCTAGTACACATGTCCGTAGCATATCCTCGAGCGTCTGAATGGTCCACTCTGACTGTCCATCCGTCTATGGATGATAGGTTGTGCTGAACTTGAGCGATGTGCCCAAGCTAGCCTATAGACTCCTCCAAAAGTGAGACGTGAACCTGCTATCGTGGTCGGAGATGATACTCATTGAATGCCATGTAACCTGACGATCTGCTTCACATACAACTCTGCCAACCTCTCCGTGGATAGTTCCACTTTGAATGGTATAAAGTGGGTCGATTTGGTCAACCTGTCAATGATGACCCAAATCGCATCCTTCCCTCCTGACGAACGTGGAAGACCGAAACAAAATCCATAGTGATATGTTCCCACTTCCACTCGGGAATCGGTAATGGATGAAGTAAACCTCCGGGTCTCTGCCTCTCGACTTTGACCTGCTGACACACAAGGCATCTAAAAACAAAGTGGGCCACCTCTCGCTTCATGCCGTACCACCATACGTGGGCTCTCATATCCTTGTACATCTTATTGGCTCTTGGATGCAAGGAATACTGAGAACGGTGCACTTCCTACATGACCTCCTCTCGCAGCTATCCACTAGGTACATATAATCTCGTCCCGTGCCTCAACGAGCCATCCTCTGCAATGGTGAAATCCTCTAACAAACTGGCTTTCACCATTGTTATGATACCCCTCAGTTGCTCATCCTGGTGCTGT
Source organism: Iris pallida (assembly GCA_029216955.1). NCBI lineage: Eukaryota > Viridiplantae > Streptophyta > Magnoliopsida > Asparagales > Iridaceae > Iris > Iris pallida. Next base: position 10,006,771 of record JANAVB010038419.1, read on the forward strand.
GCATCTCGTATCCTGTCCATCAGTCCAGACTGAATCTGTATGCCCATCAGCATCTCGACTCCGGGAATGATGACCTCAATGCCTAAGTTATCCAAGTCTGCTAACAAGTGCCAGTCTCTCGTCAAAAATATATCCACGGGATACCGACTTAAGGCATCCGCAACTACGTTTGTCTTCCCCGGATGGTACTGCAACGAGATGTCGAAATCCTTTATCAATTTTATCCATATGCGTTGCCTCATATTCAGCTCCTTTTGCATGAAAATGTACTTCAAGCTTTTGTGGTCGGTGACACGCACTCTGTACAAGTAGTGTTTCCACAACTTCAGGACGAATATGATTGATGCCAACTCTAGATCGTGGGTGGGGTAATTTTTCTCATGTGGTCGTAGCTGTCTGGACGCATATGTTATCACCTTCTTGTTCTGATCTAGAACACACCCCAAGCCTTTTTCTGAAGCATCGCTATAAATAGAAAAACTGCCGAAACCAGGTGACAACGTCAATATGGGATGCTGTCGTCAACCTCTTCTTTAACTCATCGAATGCAGCCTGGCAGTCCTCTGTCCATACGAACTCTACGTCCTTCTGAGTGAGCCTAGTCATCGGCTCCGTAATCCGGGCAAAATCCTGCACGAACTTCCTATAGTACCCCGCCAATCCCAAGAAGCTCCGAATCTCAGCCACAGGAGTCGGAGTAGCCCACGACTCAACGACAACAATCTTCTTTGGGTCTACAGATATACCGCCTCCTGTCACCACATGTCCAAGGAATTCTACCTTGTCTAGAAAAAACTCACACTTTGAAAGCTTCCCGTAGAGTTTTTCCTTCCTGAGGGTCTCCAGCACGATCCTCAGATGCTCCTCATGCACTTCCGGTGACTTCGAATAAACAAGGATGTCGTCGATGAAAACAACTACGAACTTATCAAGGTATGGGTGAAATACCTTGTTCGTCAAATTCATGAAGACTATCAGGGCATTGGTCAACCCAAACGGTATCACCATAAACTCGTACTGGCCGTACTTGGTCTGGAAAGCTGTCTTCGAAATATCCTCCTTTTCCACTTTTACTTGGTGGTATCCCAATCTCAAGTAGATCTTCAAAAATACTCGTGCACCGCTCAAGTGATTGAAAATATCGTCAATTCTTGGTAGCGGATATTTGTTTTTGGTCGTCTTGTTATTCAAGGTTCGATAGTCGATACACATACGCGCCGTCCCGTCCTTCTTTGGCACGAACAACATCGATGCACCCCAAGGCGACGAACTAGATCTAATGAACCCTTTCTCCAGTAACTCGTCGACCTGCTTCTTCAATTCCACGACTTCCTTGTTATTGATCCTGTATACTCGCTGCGACTCTGGCTCCGAGCTTGGCACAAGATCAATGGAAAACTCAACGTCTTTGTCTGGCGGCAGTACCGACAGCTCCTCAGAAAAAATATCGAGAAACTCCGTGATGATAGGATGAGATAGCTCATTCTCTGCTACCATGGCTCCACAAATAGCATCGCTCAGCTGCTCCTCTAGCAAACTCAAATACGGTCTCTCCAGGTGGACTAAACACAACACATCCACGACGATAATCCATGTTGTCATAATGTTTACTTAACCAATCCATGTCGAGCACTATATCAAAGCTCGGAAGTGGCATTATGAATAAACTAGCACGCATTTCCTGACTTCCTATGGTATTGCGACGTTCGACGCAAACATCCTTGACTATGACGATGCCTCCGCCAGTCGAGATTTTATAAGTGCAGTCTAAAGGCTCAAATACAATACTATGTCTAAAAATAAAAGTTACAAATATGAAGCTATGACCGACGCCAGAATCGAACAAAGCAATAGCTGAAAAAGACTCGAGGAGAACAGAACCTGCTATCACGTCAGGAGATGCTAGTGTCTCCTCGGTCGCCATAGCAAAAGATCTGCCCTGGTGCTGGTGCTGGACGAAGCGTTGCTGCTATGTAAGCAGGGGCCCTTTCTGCTGCTGGGGTATCGCGGGTCTCGTCGGTGCTTCCGGGGTAGGATCTGTCCCCTGTGCTGAACGGGGGTACTAGGGTGCACTCTCTCAGCTGGTGCACACTTGATCCACAGAATAGGCATACTCTGAGTCGCTTCCTGTACACCTTCCATGCATGTCCTGGCTTCTTGTAGTAGGTGCAAGGACCAACTGGCTGTCTTTGCTGGTTTGGCTTGAAAGTAGGGGCTCTAGCTGGAGGCTGGTGCTACTGCTGCTAAAAATGGGGTTGTGGCTGATGCCGCTGTGCTGCGATCTTCCCTGGAGCATTGGATCGTTTTGTCGATCCGGACTGGTTATTGCCTCCTCCGTATGTGTCTCGGTCCTTCTTCTGCTTGCTCTTCATCTCTTTCTCTACTGCTTGCGCAACCTTCAAGATTATTTCATAAGTGGTGGCCTGGCTGGTGGCGATGGCGATGTGAATTTCATGAGATAGCCCTTTTCTGAACTTCTTCGCTTTGGCTTCAGGGGTCAAGGCATCTGAGAAGCAACTAAGGCGAGAGAACTCTGCGGCGTACTCTGCAAGTCGAGATTGTCACTTCGACTGAGGCGAGAGAACTCTACAGGTCAAGATTGTCACTTCGGTTACGTTACTATACCAATGTGAGCCTGCATATAGGATTAGAATCTAGATATCTCATCCACATACTTGATCTCCTTCCTTGAATTCCATTTTTTGTACTCTCATTTGATAGCCTTGATATGCCTCTTATTTGACCCTTACTACCATGAATCTTATCTTTTCCCTTCGTGCTTGATAAAGAGGTTAGGAATATGACTCATACTATACATACGTGTTAAATTGTTCAATAACCCTATTAGTTGACTTTTATAAGCTGGGTAGTATGCCTTCCAGCCTATCACCCCGTGTTCTTATAACCCATTAATGAAGTATAGCTGGGTGGCACTGAATATATGCCAGTGTAGGAAGATATGTTTACCTAGAATATAGAGTTTTAGTAGCCCATACTCCATTGGTCAACCACAGCCTAATACAAGAGACAGTAGGACGACTGTATAAGCAGGAACATCGGACAAGACTCATATTCTTGTGAAACTATAACTATTTATAACTGCTTTCATCATTTTCACCCATAATTATATTTTACATTGCCATGATTGATGCTGCGATTACAGCGTAGTTTTACAAGCTTATTCTTTATCGAGCTTGTTCAGGACATATGTTTATTGGGGATGCCCACAAGCATAATATCTAATTAGAATAAGTGTATTATGGTCTGATCAACCTTGGTGCACTTGGTTCGCTTTTTATATAATTATCCCATGTGGATTGAGATACATATGTCTTTAGGATCTCATCCGCATTGCCTTGACAACTCTCTCTGAATTACTGAATTGCCCTTGAAAACTCGTATTCGCATTTCATTTCCTCTCCCTTGAACTCGTTATTGTTTTTCGCCGTTACTTACTGCAGAAAACAAATGCTCGTATTTGAGGGAAGATAGACACATAATGTTTTCCTTAGCACCTATGGCCATGAAAAGCTATATGTACACAAGTGTAGCAACCATCGGCCAAGCTATATGACTACAACCTTGCCTTGAGTTACCCTGAAACTAATATCGTGACCGTCTAGTCATTTGAATTTGAGAATGATTAGGATCTTATCCTTGGTCAGAACACCAACCTAAGAGACTATCTATTCGCAAGGAACAAATTATTATAAGTCTCTAATTATATTTTCTAGATTCTTGCCTTAACTAGCAACCCTTATGCCTCAACCCAACCCTTACTCGACCAAGCCACACAGTTTAAACATGAGAGAAATAGACAGAAACAAGGACAAGCATTTACCATGACTATGATAGACACCCATCCCGAGATTAGGGATCCAGCATGAGTTATTCTAGGTATACAATTTTATTAAATAAGTGACTTAGCATTAGAACAACACCTTCACTAGCTTAGCCAATATCGGCAGCATAACACTCCATCATGTTGAATTACTAGTTATTAATAGTTATGCATGAGCACTACGTTTAACACCTTTAGAAATCTCGGGACTATAGTTTGGCATTCTTGACACGAATAGAAATTTATGACTCAGTCGTTAGAGGTCATTCATATGATGTGTCATGGCGTTCGTTGCCCTCATCGATAACACTCGTATACTATGGATGAGTGGATCATTTAATTCTATCGACTCATGTATCGTAGTACGTAATCATTTCCATTATTAGAAATCGGGTTACGATCCTCAAAATTCATTCATAACTACCACATCACGTTGTCGATCACATCGTGACTTACTATTACCAAAGGTCAATGTACGATGTCACGACTCAAATATTTCTAACCTCATTATTCCTAAAACCATGTCTTGGTCTCTAGATTGAATCGTTGTAAGCCATTCTTTATTTTAGGAATTATGGGATCACCGATTGATTGAGGTAAATTGGTTCCCACTTGGATGATAAAATAGCGAGTCATGAACTTCTACTCTATATTTTAGATCATTTGGTGTCACCGACTGTGACATTAATATTCTGAGCACGAGACCAGCTGTTACCTTCCAACAAATTATACATACAAGATCTAGACGAGTCCACCTTCATGTAGATATATCATGTCCTACTAAAACACATTTTTTTGTACTCTATTTTTATGATACGACTTTTAGGTCAAAAAGGACTAGTGATAACCCTTACCATAACATCGATGTACTTTTCGACTGCAATTAGAAATCCAACCTTGACTCAAATCTTTAGACCCAATATATGGTCGTGATATACTCGAAGCCCACTATGCACATGCCACTAGTGTGCCACTAAATTGAGTCTTCTTGTGCTACTTAAACACAAAAGTCACAGAAGGAACATTTTTGAGCTTTAGGAACCTAGTCAACCAACCCGACTGACAATTAGGCCAACCACTTGAATTGGAACCTATTCTACATTACCCTAACCTAATAGGGATGGTTTAAATTGATTCTATGAGATTTTGTCCAGCCACTATAGATTAAAATCTAAGGTTCATGCAATCAAAGATTGAAGTTCAATTAGGGAATTTATTGAGACTCAGTTAAACCCATATGTGCATATCACCATGTTTGGACTATAAAACCAAACCTTATGAAATAGGTCCCTACACCAGTTATGTAGTCCCCATCTCTTGGTTCACTAAACCGTACCTTTTTGTAGCCAAGGTTATGGGAGGAAAGGAATCCTTATGTACAAATTTATTTCCGGTTATGCTTAACCAAGACCTCTCCTACTGCCTTGATAAGACATGGTCGATATAGGAGCAATGTTAAATATGTAACGCCTAGATTTCCTATAGAGTCCGTGACCGCGATCAGAAAAACCTCATATTCTTATACCTCTTCTTGGAATTTGGCCTTCTTAGAAGTTTATTAATGTGCTTCCCAAGATTAACCAAACTTCCTTAAGTAGGTAGAACCCTGAACTTAGTGTCCTCTATCTTCTAGAATGGGATGCCAAATTGGATTCCATCCGTAACCGTTCTCCATCTGTTTAAAAGTTGCAATACGAACTTCATATTGTCTTTTATACCCCTTTGCTCCTGCAGTTAGATAACTGCGACAAAATATCACAACCTTGATTCTTTAAATTCTGTTCTATCATAAAAATTGTGCTTTAGTCTCAATTTCGAAACATAAATTTTTAAAGTGTATTTGCAAGCTTCTCTAGGAGTATCAAATGATTGGGATAAATTGGTTCCAATCAAACAAATAAATTAGTGCTTTATAACGTTCATTCCTATCTGTATCATTTGATACCCTTGACTGTGGCCTTGATAAGTAGAGCACAACATTAGTGGTTCCCTTCGAATAATTTTTGCACGAACTAGACCAATCAAGCTACCCATATGACATACATGTCCGACACAAGCATACCATCTTGTTCTCCATTTTAATTACACCGTACGTAGGACGCATTTTTCCTTTAGAACAAACCATAGATGTCTTTTTTTGTCCTTTTGATCTTAAACTTGCAAATATGGACCCATCAACATAAATTAAGCTGAGTACCCATGACTATGCAAGATACGTCACACCTACGACATGCATTCCGCTCAAGCAGGCACATGCTTCCTACCAACACCAAAGACCAGCCCACACCTGCTAGTCGTTATGACTTAAGATTTAGACACTTTCCTATTCTAATTCTATAGCAAGATTTTGCACTTCTTATAGATTCTCCTCTCATGGCTATAAAATTTTCATTCTTAAGTTCTTCAACCTCGCCTCCCAGTAAATGTTAGGTAAAGAGGGAAATTCTTTGAACCGACATGTTCTAGTTGTATTGAACAAGAGATCCCTACCATCTTGTTGGAAGCATGGTCGATAGAAACTATGTTAAGTAGCAGTAAATATCCTATAGAAATTATTGACCAAGAATGCCATGACAATACCTAGGTTCACTTGGAATCCGAGACGGCGGTCAGAAGTATCCCATATTTTCTTGCCTATCCCGTTAGAAACTGTCATTCTTAGAAGTCTTGTAATGACAATTTTCACGGTTAGCCAACTTCTATAAGTTGGGTAGAGCTTCAAAAAAAATACTCCATCTTGTAGAATATGACATCCAATTTGATTCTTGTGTTAACCACCCTCCCCATCGTATCAGATGCCAAGTTACGAAACGACGTACCTGCCCTCCCTCACTACAAGAAAAATACCTTTCTATGACGGATAAAAACCGTCATATATGACAATATATGACGGGTTTTTTGAAGCATGCAACCGTCATGAACACGGGTGTTATAAAAGTTTAGAAAAATCGTTATATATGATGTACACTTATATGACATTTTTTAAATAAAAAACGAGATAATTAAGTCAATTTTATGTAACACTAAATTTGAAAACAACATTAATATTATCATTATATATAACATATTTGTCTGAAAGCGTTATGACTAAGATACATATACATAACGCTTGCTAAAATAATCTGGTTCTGAAACTATTCATAAAACGTACATGAAACATTATAAAAAGAACTTATACATAACACTTTCTAACGTTCTGTTCTGGTTACTCACACACACATATATATATATCACCTGCAAATGCTTATAATTCAATGCGTCGTAAAAAGTATATTAATTTCCTGAGAGAACAGAAATATAAAATTTAACTAACATTTAGAATATTTCATTAAAAATATCCAAATATCACACCATCTTAATTACATTTCAAAATATATCTCTTTTTTCAACTTTTGTTTCACCAACATACCACCATTACATTTCAAAATATCCAAAATACATACATCTTTTTCTTTTAGGGCACCGGGCCATATTTACTTTCTAACGTTCTGTTCTGGTGTCCATTCTGCAGATTCCACCACATACAAACTTGACTCTTCACCTCTTAATCCAACCAGCACTTCCAAACACTACAAAAAAAAATACCTTAGTGCAATGGATGCATGAACTCATCAGTTCAAGATCGTCATCATCAATTAATAAATAATAAAAACCACAAAGCAATAATAAAAGTAAATATGGCAGGCATTTATATTCTACTAGAACTATTTGAATTCTCGATAATGTCAGACAAGTTGACCGAATATCAAAGAAATGAGAAAAAACTAGCATTCCCAAAATGTCAAAATTAATGTAATGCAGACAAATTAAAGGAGATGAATAAGTAAAGGAGTTGGCCTAATTAGTAAACTAGGCACAAGAATAAAGAAAACAGAAGTATACTCGAACTAAAGAAGCATGAGGGCGTTGATCTCGGTTGAGGATACACAATATATATAGCAATACTAATATTGGTTCCACGATTTGAAACATAAAAAATCACATCTGCGAACAATGGCTTAAATAAGATGACAAATTCAGCTTCCACGTTCATATACTGTTAGTGATCAAGATAGTTGTAAGTTGCTACCTACATGAATAGATCCACCTCGATTTCTGGAAATATCCTTGCGTGTCTCCCTCTTTGCCAGCTCCTTTAGAACATCTGCATAGCATGTACTATGGATAGTACTTGATAGGAACATTTTATTACATTTCCAGTCTACATATATATTATCTAGTACATGTTGTGTATTAAACCATTTCTACCTATAGGACATGTATTACTCCTGAACATACTTTCCAATACCATGTCAGCACCATCAAAGTATAATTTCAATCTCTAACAGAACTCAATCCAAAAATAGAAGAGTAGAAGTCAAAGAAGAATTAAAAGACAAAAGCAGAATAATGTGTACCTTTGGGATAGTTGTACATAATGACATGCTTCTTGAATATCACCTATAAAGTATCTTAATGATTGAACAAGAACATAAGAGGTACACAGAAGGAAATTGTAGAAGATAAACAATAGTTTGGCATACCTTTCATGCTTTGTCAAGTACCTTAATGATTGAACAAGAACATAAGAGAGATACTTTTTTTCACAAGAATCTTAAGATGACCAATTTCTGTAAAATAAAATTTTGATGTGTAAACTTGCTAAGAAAACAAATTATTTTCTAGCAAGACACACTTCATGACCATAATCTTCATTCTCAAGCTCCAAGTCCTTTTATGGGATGCTTGAAGAAGTAGTAACACTCACAAAAACTTATACTAAGATTTATAGAAAGAATATATAATTCTAGGCTAGTGGTAACAAAGAAACAGTAGTTGTTAAAAAGAAAACATTTGGGATGTTGTTCGTACCCTGAAATAATAAGTTTAGATTTTTTTTATTCCATCCGTAAGACCAGTTGCATATTGGGGCTTGAGATATCTATACAGTATTGGAGATGAAGAACATCACGTTCACCAGTATGTTCACAATAAAGAAGAATTCACTCCCTCCTTGTGCAGGGAAATTGAGAAAATGCACCCAACATGGGTACCAAAAAAACTTATGTGCAGGCTGATGATGCATATGGGCAAAAGGTACCTAAAACTTCTGAAAGGGAAGAAAAGCATGTCGAAGCTGAGCAATCAGCGTATCCCAGTACATCAATTTTTGTAAGTATCCCAGTACATCAAGAGTGATTGTCCTCGACATGATTCCCGACACCACAAAGATATTATATCCTCTTCTTGATTGCCTTAAAGTAGGCTGCATAAACAAATTTAATATTACAATAAGCCATCGAAAAATTGAGAAGAAAAGAAATTCCTTTATCTGTCATATCTAGGAGTATCCAAGGAGTTGTAATGTTTTATAGTTAAATGTCTAAGTGAGAGAAATTTCAAGAACATATACAAAAACGGAGAAAAGTTCATGACCAACTCATGGATATAAGAAATATGTGACTTATCAAAAGTTGAACAATATCTGAAGCTTATCATTAAATATGAAGAAAAAAAACTAATGATGAACCATTAGAAGTTGTAGAAATCATGGACTAATTAAAACATAAAGTTCAAAATAACTATCCATATCAAACCTGTGAGACTCTCAAAACATCCTCAAAGCCATCTTTGAGCTTATCTTGACCCTCCTTCACAAAATCTAATCACAAGTTGCAAATACCTGATTTTCGAAGGGGAGATAATAGTGGAACTCAATATTGCAAGCCAACCCAAAGCAATTTTGGCCACAAGTAAAATAAAAGCTGAAACTTGCATAAAAGTTTCAATAAATTTTATAAAAAATTAAAGTGCTGAAACTCAATATTACACAGTTCCAGATGATTGAAACTACTCCTAGAATGGGTATGATACCAAAAGTGAAACTGTCTTTTTGAACTTGCTTTGGGGATCCTTTTAGTACATATTCAAGCTTTCATGGAAATAGGTAATAATGAAAGGATCGCCCTATATATATATATATATATATATATATATATATATATATATATATATATAAAATCTCAAAATAGCTCACTTATATAATTTCTCTATACTTTCAGATCACTGGCTAATATCATTTGACTCCAATGCACTCAAAGCTAATAAAGATTCACAACACGTAAGAAAATCTAATAAAAATTATAAATTTTGTTTATGAAAATTAAAAAATATAAAATTATAAATTGTGTCAGTTCTGTGTGGGGAATGCAGGCTCCTGAACTTTAACTGCTTTTGTATCTCATCCAAGAGATAGTTTGCATCTCCAAGATCTATGGTAAAAGGTACCAAACAGAAGGAAAGAAAAACATAGTGCAAATAATTCAACCCCAAATGTGTGGAACACCAAATCAAGATGATTGCAAATTCTGATAAGCTTCAAAAATGTTAAACCCATCCTAAGTTCTCGATAAATGCCTGTCATGTTGAAGAGGAAGACATGTATTGGATGTTGGCTAGATTCTTGGCTACATATCCCTACAAATGGTGAAGAAAATGGTTGCATTCTCAGACTATTCAATTAGGATTGAGATTTGAGAGACAACTAGTAATGTGCTTCGGAACATATCAACTAAAAGTAAAACCTGCATTTCAAATTTATATATAGGTATGGAGAGAGGGAGAGACAAAGAGAGAGAGACATATATAATCATGAGCTAAGAGCAAATCACACATCAGGACATATAAATCTACCAATCAATATTGCCTCCGTCTCTCTCTCTCTCTCTCTCTCTCTCTCTCTCTCTCTCTCTCTCTGTATTTATACCTCCTCCCTCCATACCTATATATAACTAATAACATGCAAAGAAAAGTTAGATAATATTAGAAGCTACACTAACAAAGTCGTAATCCCAAACATTTAGGATAGCCTTTTTAAACCAGTTTGTTTAATTTAGAAATATAATAGCTATAAATAGAAAAATTAGTGTAAATTAGGAAAGAGATACAAGAATAGACATGTAATAAATATTACCATTGCCTGTATCAGTTGACCCTCCTTGATACCCATAGTTCAGAGTGTTAGATGATGGTTGTTCCTCGTAACCAGGTTGTGTTGATTGGTATTCTGCATAACCACCAGATTTCGCACTTGGCTGAGTACAAGGAGGCTACACACCTTGTCCTCTCAGCTACCAAGAGAGAATCCCAACCATTTTATTGAAACAAAGGGCAAGCAAAATCTGCATCAAACCACCACAAAACTTAAATAGCAAGAAAACATTACTCAAACTCCACATGTAGAAAATATTGTTGTCTAACCTCCAAAAAATTTCCTAATCTCACAGTTTAACATGACCCAAAACCTCACTTTAATATCCCAAATCGACAACTGAACCAGTATTGCCCAGCCAAGGTAAAACTAAACCGTATTGAGTTTCTATGGACCAAACCAGTTTGAAGGCACAAATGTTGCTTGCTCAATTCACTTAGACTGAAAACTGTGTATTTGATCAAAATGTAGCTGACATTAGTTTGAAGGCACAAACCTTCATCCACCAGTTGAAAGATCCATATTGTGTGCTTTCTGGAGGTTGGAGAGCAATTACATTAGTTGTTCTCAAAATAAAAATGTGTTAATATTTACAATCAAAAGTAAGCTGCCCAACAAGCACTGGGAAAAGGGAGATGCCAACGTTGTGTTGGTATGAAAGAAGACATCTTTGAAACATGGGAAAGAGAAGGGGAAGATGTGATCTCCAAATCCCAGCATGAAACTATGTAACATTTTATTCTAATCTCTTCAAGTGCCTAAAATATTCTACAACACAAACATAATGGGCATGACACTACACAATACAGACAAAAATGACTCACAGTTATAAATATCAATTTAAGCAAAACTTGATTACAACCAGAAAAGAAAAGAGAAAGAGGGAAAACTGAGTTTCTTTTTCCTTTTTCTTTAATTTTTAAACTAAAACTTGATACATATCAAATATTTTTGTAGCCTTTTTAAACTACTACTTACTCACATAATGCATATTGAAAACTCCAGGTGACCAAATATTTGATATTAGCATACATATGGAAAACAGAACTAAACTAAACTATATACAATCTATGCTATAGAATCAAATCATATTCGTAGACTGTTCACATTTCTAGTCGGTATTTATAGACCTTGAGTATTGAAAAACCTTGAGTATTAGAGTTATAAGAATATATCCTTCCGAAGTCAAAAAATTGTATTGCATTTGTATAAATATCAAATGTCAGTCATTGAAAGTATGCATGCAAATTTGTCTTCAAATATCATTTAAAGAAAAAAAATAACAAAAAATTAAATAACAAAATAATTTCAGAACAATTTAATATGATTAGCTAGCAGGCACGAAATACGGAATCACGAATTATATAGGGTTTTGATCACATATATACTAAAGTACTCCGCGACTAACTAGCATGCATGAATTCTATTCATAGCAGAAAAACAGGAAATAAGTAACATGGAACGGGGTAGTCAGGGGTATAATAATCATGCAGGAATCCATAAATACTAATCTTGTGTGGATATCGTGACAGAATCATGGCATGCACATCTAAATCGTGAAATACAATAACCAACATGAAATGAGAGCAATCGCTGGAAGTACTTGTATCGGGTATCTGACGTCGACATGCACGACACGAACGTGTCGACACGGAATAAATCACAATCTGTAGTCCATAATAAGTCCCAAATATGTCGCAGATCATAATGTCCAATAATGTTCCAGATAGATTCCAAAGTCCAATAGAGTCCAAGATCCAAACCCGATATCCAGGTGTCCCAAATAATAGTTCATAGAGCCAACAGTTGATCAACTGATGAAGCATAAAGTCACACATAGGATAGCATGATTAGATGTTGATTAAACTATTAATAGGAAAGAAGGACACACCATCCTATATCTATGATTATTTATGGCAAAATTATATTTGAAAATATTATTATTTTGAAATACACCCATCCTTATTTGATAAACTACCATAGATAAGATATTACTAAATAATCAATAAATAATTTATTTGCTATATATAATTAAGTTTTGTAATGACCCGCTCCGCCCTAGCGGAATGCCGATTCAAACGGCAAGTGCAACGACTCAAACGAGCCGTCGACCCGAAGAGTTGGCATCAACTTAATGAAGAATCGATGCAAGGCTTACATTGGCCCGTCAAGATGAATCCAGACTTAGACTTTCAAAGGCGCGCTCGGAGAATCGCTCAGCCGATGCGAACATCGCTAAGGTGGGTGGCTCCGATGAACCCGTCTTTGCTTAGCCTAGACACATAACAATACGGACACTATCACGAGAATCACTAGGCGACAACCCCGTGCATGCTAATAAAGGACTCAACGCACCTAGCTAAGGGAATAATCCCATCTTGTATGCTTGTATAGAATATGGAAAAGAACATGGAAAATGTGAGATCCCTCGCACCGCGCTCTACGCTCGTGCTAAGGCACAAGCTTACGTTTATGTTCCTTATGTGTTCAAACAATGAAACAATGAATGGGTTACAACAATGAAACGGGAAGACTATCAATATAGACGTTCCGAGTAGAGTATAGCAACATTGAAAGACTATGGAACCAATGGGTCGCCAAGGCGACTCCCGCACGGGGAGTTGCATAATGAATGAATGATTGAAAATGTGAATGAACCAACGAATGAAAGAATGAATAAAAGATAAGAAAGAAAAGAATGGTTAGCGGCAGGTGTGACGGGCACGTGCAACGGGGCTCGCTACCCGCGCTGCATGGACGCCAACCTGGTCGATAACGTAAAAAGGCTAAGGGTTAGCCTACGGCTCAGAGACAGCCGTTAAGTTAAAAAGACAAGTTAATACAAAATGGTCGTGGACAAACGGCACGAGCGAGGGATGGCGATGCTGTGACCGTGAAGAAAAGGGATTCCGCGGCATGATCAAAGGGGGGATATGCCGGCCTAGGCGGAATCAAAAGGGGCTTACGGGCTGCCTGGGGGGGGCTTGGCTACCCGGGGGACGTAAGTGCGGGGTATTTCAAGACACTATCAACGTGTACCAGTCGCACGCTCTGAATAGTTGCAAAATACCAAGGGAAAAAGGGTCCAAAATGGCTTGTGGTGCCAGCGACCGGTGCATATAGAGTTAAGTGGGCTTTGCTGGTGGCAATCCACGTGCAAGTCCTTGCATTGAAATCAAAGTAGTCTAAGTTAACTAAATGAAGTGCCTTCTGAACAGGCTTGAATATGACACACCAAATGATCGAGAGTACTTCGGCAAAGGAAATACGCCTACGACGTGTTAGAATCTAAGGCAGGAACACGCCCTTGGCACTGAATGTTTACGTGAATCATGTAGAGTTGAAAATATATGAATTGTTGACTAACTTGGTTTACATTGAACAGGGAAGGCCGGACGGTAAGTATGGGTAAGTCATGCATGTATTTTCATGCGACACTTGAAATTGGCAACACGAGATAGGTTATGAAATATGCATGAAACTGATCCTAAGGCAAGATTAGAAAGACAATGAATGATAGACGGTGCACGAAAGTAAATGGAACGTGTTTGGTAATGATAGCATTGTGGGCGAGCTAGCCTTCCCACCAGTGCATAACAATGTACTGATAACCCCACAGTCTGCTTGCAGGAAGCAGGAGAAGTCGACGGGTGCAGAGCTTCCATCGAACGTGCTAAGGCGCGGAGCTACCTCTGGAGCCTTGGAGCGTTGCAAGGAGCTGAAGCACCATATACGGGACATAATGTATCAGAACATCGCCATGAATCATTCCATCTTGTAAGCCACTTGGCACGCCTTTTATGTTTCAGAGAGAGAGAGCTTGAGCGATTTGTAATATCGGCCTAGCGCCGCTTGTAAACTTCTTGAAAATCAATAAAAGAGTTTGAATTCGCTTCAACTTGTGTTCATTTACTTTCCGCTGCAAACGGAGACACTCTGTGCGACTCTGTGGCCTAGCTCAAATCGGCCGTTTCTGGACTTGGCCTTGCACGGACGCAACCTACGCCCGTGCGGCATCACGCCTTAGCGAGGACGATCGCTCCTACGGGAGCGGGACGTGACAAGTTTGATAATCAGTATAAGGTCTATATCCAAATGTAAAGAACATTATACATATAACTATACCATATGGCATAAAGTACCGTACCATATACTAATCATATCAATTAGGGGTGAGCAAATACCGACCGATACCGAAAAATCGACCGAATACCAATTAAAAGTATCCCAAAAAACCGAGTAGAAATTATATACCGATACCAAATTGTCGAACCGACTAAAATATGATATAATGGTAGTGGTAACGGTTTGAGTGTAAATACCATAACGAAAATATATATATATATATATTGGAACTTGGTAAATTGTTTCTTGAATCGCTCCCACTAGGAATCGAACTACTGACCACTCGGGCCGCATGCATCTCTCTTAACCACTAGGCTAGAGGTCATTTGCTATATATATATATATATATATATATATATATATATATATATATATATATATATATATATATAATATTGTTTGTGATTAATTTTATACTAACTTTCATTTTTATCTTTGTTTTAACCAGTTTCTTAGAACTTAGAGGATTTTTGTAGATTTGAAGTTATGTTAAAAATGCTAAGGATCTATTTAACTGAAACTGAAAAAATCGATTCTAAATGGTACGATATTGATATTGATTTTATAAATACTGATTTAAAAAATATTGAAAAACTTGACCAAATACAGATCGATTATATCGACGCTCAATTAATTAGTAAAATACAACACTAATACTGTACTCATACATTAAGGGCTTGTTTGGTAAAATGGATTTGTATTTGGATTTGGATTTAGAAATCCAAAATCCAAATCCAAATCCAAATCCAACCAAACATAGGATTTGGTAAATTATTAATTACCTATTATAATTATAATTATAGTTATGATTAATAATTAAATTATTGTTATAATTAATAAAATAATTAATAATTAATTAAGACATAATGATGATTAATAAATTATTAATTAAGATATAATGATGATTATAATGATGATTATAATGACGATTAATAAATTATTAAGTAGCTATTATAATTATAACTATCATTATCATTATGATTAATAATTAAATTATTATAATTAATAATTAAATTATTATTATAATTAATAAAATAATAAATAAATAAATTATTAATTAGCTATTATAATCATAAATATAGTTATGATTAATAATTAAATTATAATTATAATTATGATAATAGTTATGATTAATACATTATTAATTAAGATATAATGATGATTATAATGGCAATTAATAAATTATTAATTAAAATTTTAATAATATATTAACTATTAAATTATTAATACCGATGATAATTTATGATAACTAACTATTAGTTATTTTTTATTAAAATAATAACTAATTTTTAGCTATATTTAAAAAAGAACGACTAATTTTTATTTAACTGTTAGCTAATTTTGAATTAAATATAAATTAAATATTTTAAAAATAGTAATTATAAATTAATATAATGATGATTAATAAATTATTAATTGAACTATTATAATATATTAATAATTAAATTATAAATTATTAAATATGATTATAATTATGATTAAAATATTATTAATTAAGATTATAATAAAATAGTAATTAACGGATTACTAATTAATATTATAATAAGACTAATAAATTATTAATTATGATTATAATTGGATATTAATTAATAAATTATTAATTATGATTACATTTATAATTAATAAATTTATTATAATTATGATTAACTAGCCTTTTGAAGCGGGATAAGTAACTTTTTTTTTACAGGTCCGTGGAGAATTTATACGACCACCATGTAGAAATAGAAATTCAAAATTATACGTATTTGAGAATATGAAAAAAAAAGTTTTTGAAGCGGTATATAATTTAATTGGTGTGCTTTAGATGGTCTTTAGTGATAAGCTTCGGAATCCAGATTGAACTATCAATTAAGTACTTTTAAAGAGGTATGTTGAGCATGATTTGATATGATTCTGTCATGAGGATTGTTTTATATCTATTACGTTGTAACAACAACAAAGCCTTTATTTCATATTATTTTCTTATGCTTTCTTTGATTATTTATTGTCATTATTTTGAGAGTTCAAATTTCTCAGATCAAAGTGCAAGTTAAAGTGTTCTCAACATTTTACTTATTTTTTTGTGCACTATCTTTTAAGAAAGACCATATAAGCTTCTTTTACCTTTGGTTGTGTAGATGCATGACTGTTGTAGACTGTGTTGTAACGGAAAGACAGTCTTGAGTTACTCACATGTTAGGTAACAAGTGGGAGCTTCTTATGCTATAAACATACTTGCTGTGAATTAAGTTGTGTTCACTGTTGCACATTTATTTATTCACAGAAAGAGATGTAAGTATTAGCTTTTGTTTCCTCTTATTTCTAACAATTTTAATGAAGTAATGGACTTCACACATTTCTTCGTCATCATTCTTTAACCTGAAGGCCACTTGGTATATTGAAAGGAATGAGGTATTTTAGAAAATTCAGTCTATGTTTTCATACTTACTATACTAATTTCAGTCGAGCCTAATATAAAGAGATCCCTTACAATAATACCCTAATTTGGCTGGTCAAGCATATGCTAATTGCTCTACTGTGTGATTCTAAAATGAGATTGTATGACGAAACCATCGAGTTGATCCTTGACAAGGTAGGATTCTATTGAATCTACACCAAACTATGATCAATATATAATCGAACATTTGAAATTGCATTCCTCGACATTGTTATAAGTATCATGTTGTTGTTTGGACTCTAGTATATTAGCTAGTAGCAAGGAACTAATTATCATAAAGAACAATGGATGTTAAGCTAATCATTTTCATGATACTGCATTAATTTGTAAAAGTTAAATCCTTCCTTATATAGTTCTTTCTCTTTCTCCTCCCATATTGTATGTTTCTGAGTTTCATTCTAGATCGTCACTAAGTATATCAGTATGATGGTTTTCGCTTGAGTTTTGAACTTGTAAAGTAGAACTCTTATCGTGCGATCAACTCAGTAGGTACTTATAATGTATGCAGGTCGAAAAGGTTTTACATGACTTTGATATCGTAAAATAAACTAATGGGACTGGTAAGGATATTATTAAGACCTTTACAACAAGTATAGATGGAACACTGGAGATTCACCTTTACTCGGTTGGGAAAGGGTCTACTGTCATTCCATGTAGAAGTGTTGGATAGTTATTGTTTTTCTTTTTTCCTACGTTTTCTTGGTGTTGATTTTGTGGTCGTTTCCTGTTGTAGACTTCAATCCTATTATAAGCAGTGGACCTCTCATATCAGTTAAAGCAAGTTAGTTGTTGAATAAACGTTTTATTGGTGTTGATTTTGTGGTCGTTTCCTGTTGTAGACTTCAATCCTATTATAAGCGATGGCAAAATATCTTTGGGAGCTATAGTGAGCATTGGTGTTTCTGTTTGCATATTGATACTTTTGTTGTTGTTGGTCATCCTCTGGATTTATTTGAGGAGAAGAAATTCTAAGAGAAGTGGTCAGACAAATGAGCTCATATATTTTATGTTATGCTATATTGCACACACACACGGACATACACACACATACAAGGAACAAAGTAAAGTAGTTTCCACACACTATATAATGTGACGATCATCCCTATGGATGATTCGTAGTATTCATGAATCATAAGTATTTGCAGTTTGGGATGTGTTCTTGACAGACATGGATTCAACAACATGTTTTGGTTTTTCTGATGCATTCCTAGATTTATATGCATACAAATTTCCTCACTATATCTCAAGTAAAAATTGTTTTACTTCCCATTGATTTGATTTTTTTTTTTTTTTTGGAATGGGAAAAGAAGAATTCAAGGGTCTAGAGTTGCAGACTGGTCACTTCAGTTTGAAACAGATTAATGCTGCTACTAGATTTTTTGATTCTGCAAATAAGATAGGTGAAGGTGGTTTTGGTTCAGTCTACAAGGTAGTGGATGCTTTATGGTTTAAACTCGTCATTTGTTTGAAATTTGTGGCATTTTAAAGTTTGATACTTTACTGTGATTTAGGCATATGGTTTCAGGGTATTCTTTCAGATGGTTCAGAAATTGCCGTTAAACAACCATCTTCCAAGTCTAATCAAAGGAACCGTGAACTTGTTTTAAAATATCCTTATATTTTAAAATTGATGTTCCATAATATGGCAGGTAATTCTAATTCCCGTTGATATGGCTTTTGTTTCTAGCAGATTTCAAGCTAAGACATGTATAAATTAAATTCAATCTCAATCAAGCACTTAATTTTTTGCAAAGTCTTGAATTTTGTGTTGCTTTTATACTAGTTTTGCGAAAAGACCTTTTGTAGCCTGGATTTCTTCCATGACGTCATTTACATGATTACATCTATTACCACTTCATGCTATTATGTGATTGATACATACATATCTCTCTTCCTGGAGAGATGGTTGATATTGTAGGTTTGGGTTTTAAATTATCATCTTAGTAAACCTTAAGTAGTTTGAAAATCAGGCTGCTGAATCATGTATTGGACAAATGGTCTTTATCTTCATGATGCCATCCTGGAATGATTCCCTTACACTACTACAAAAATGGTTAACAATGACGACCAAAA
Source organism: Iris pallida (assembly GCA_029216955.1). NCBI lineage: Eukaryota > Viridiplantae > Streptophyta > Magnoliopsida > Asparagales > Iridaceae > Iris > Iris pallida. The sequence goes on from JANAVB010038419.1 coordinate 10,026,217, forward strand.
ATGCTAATTGATGACATTTGTATGGATATCATCTACGTTACCGTCATCTTTATCATGAGAAAACAAAGACAGCTCGACATACGTCATCTTTATAAATAAAAAATGACTTGTATGCATCATCTTTGTTCATAAAAGTTGACTTTTATATGTCATCGTTATTTACAAAAGATGACTTCTATCGTGAGACAACAATGACAACTCAACCCACGTTATCTTTGCTTATAGAATATGACTTTTACGCATCTTCATTTACTAACGATGACTTACATGCGTCATCATTATTTATAAAATATGACTTTTATCGGAAAAAAAAATAATAGCTCAACGCACGTCATTATTATTTACAAATGATGACTTGTATACGTCATTGTTATTTACAAAAAATGACTTACATATGTCATCTATATTTACAAAAGATGACTTTTATCGAGGTACAACAATGTCAGCTCAAAACATGTTATCTTTTTATATATATAAAATATGACTTTTATGTGTCATCATTATTCATAAACTATGACTTGTGTCATCGTTACTTATATAAGATGACATTTAAAAAAACAATGATAGCTCAACACACATCATTATTATAAAAAGATGACTTTTATCGAGCCTTCAACAATGAAGACACAAAACAATGAAATATAGATACAATATCCCGTTGAAGAAAACAAAGAAGAAAACTAATATGTAACACCAAAAAAAAAAAATTCATTTCATAACTATTCAAAGTCATGACATTAAACTAAACAATATTCCTTCATTCTCACATATTAAAAAACATAAATTAATAGTACTTTCAAATTTTTCTTAATATATATTGTCTTCATTAACAATATCCATGATAAATTTGCCCAACTCTCATTTCATCAATTTCTTGGCGAGGTTTTCCTGAACTTCTCACTTGGGAACTCTCGAGGTCACATTGCCTAAGAAAAGGGAGAGATGAAAATCCAGTAAACTAAGCACTCTACACATCATGTAATATTGTCACCAGGATCTAATGCCTTGCATACAGAAAGTCTTCTATGCACTTTGTAATGGCTTCAATAGCCTTCTGAGATTCCACCCTTTCCTGATCTCTTTTCTTCTTTTCTCTGCAATAAAAAAGACGACAAACATAATTATCTTTTCAAGCAGCTATAGATTAATATCAGCACAATCTGGTGTTAAACACAATCCTCCGCATAGCTTTCCACTGAAACATGTAGAATATTTGCTTGGATAAGATATCATTCCACATAAAAACTTTATGGTGGATCCAGTAATGATAATAGAATTATGATAAACAACATGACAAAAGATTGAATTATGTGCTTTTTCCTAGTCAATTATTAAATTAAAGTTCCTTTACTCAAGAAATCAATAATAGTATGTTACCTGTCTACATATTCCTTTAGGAGCTCCTTGGATTGAACCAGTTTGGAGAGAAGGTTGCGATACACATCAAGGTCCCTATCCACACTTAGCTTATTTATGTTTAAAGCTGCACAAAGCTGCCAAAAAGCAAAACTAATTAAAAAACAAACTATAGTAGAGTATGCCAAAATAGGGACATGAAAAAGTAAAGCAAATGCATTGATTCATGGTGAGATACATAATGGCCGGCTGAATTCAACGTGTCATGAATGGCGAAAGGCTTACACAAGATTGAACAAAAAAATTCTAAAGGGTAAAGTAAAAATCATACAGTAGAAGTTGACGCATGCATATATTTTTGATGAATGTATCAAGCGACTGTGGTTGAAAGATACAATGAGAAACAACAAAATTATACTCCAACAGAAGTGTAAGAGCACACATTTTGGCAAAAAAAGAATATCCGGCTCCAGGTGTTAAGTGTCATATCATATATCCCCCTTTGTCTTCCATCCTCAAACAGTCAGATCATGGAGAAAGACTATCCAACAAATAGCTGTGAAGCCTAAAACCAAAAAATAGCAACCGTATGCTAGCATAAATCTGTATCTCTGACAAAGAATTTGGGATCCGAAGGACAATTCTTTTGAACTGATAGAAAGGACAATTCTTTTAAACTGATGGGAAGGGAAACTTCCGTACTAGATACACAAAAAAATCAACATGAAATCAAGGAGCATATATCAGATTTTGCCAAATAAAAATTTGTTAAAACTATGATACACGTTTGCATGATTGCTAATGTTTCATACAGTTGTGCAAACATGCAAACACTTGAAATAGGCTAGCAATACAAACAAAAGGACATGAATAGTCTAACATTCCAAGTAAAACAACAGTGGTCTACTGCGGAATGAGAGCACTCGTTACTAGCAATACAAACAAGAGGACATGAATAGTTTAACAGTCCAAGTAAAACAACAGTGGTCTACTACGGAATGAGAGCACTCATTACTAGTTACATGATGAATGGAAAAACTTGTGACATAATTTATCAGATAGTCGTCCATCTTCCCATGACAAACCCGCCCCACAGCAGAATCTGCTAGATTTGATTTCCCTACATGTAAAATATGAATCACAAGCCTGCCGTTGACACACATTGCGAACAAAAAATTGACTGCCCATGTATAAGCATTGAACAATACAATAATACAACAATTATTTACCAAAAGCCAGCATCACACGATTTTACCTCAAAGAGTAATAGACTAACATTTATAATATGTCCAACTAGAAAATGTAGCTAACTGAAGTATAGATGGGAAGGGTTTTACAGAACCACCAAATAAAAAAATTTATAAGTGGCAATAGTGAAAAATAGACATACCTTCTCTAATATATACTGTTGGTTTGCATTTGCCAACTCAAGCAGGCGAAATAGCCCAATTGCAAAGAATCTACTATGGCTGAAATTTCCCTTGCTATGTGCCCGTTCATAAATACCCTTCAACATATCCTCAACCTCCCCTTCTGTTGATGAGAATTCTGTTAATGAGGTAGAATTTTGTGTTCGTGCTCACTCTTCCAGCTTTCGTACATCACTTCTGTAGAAGATAACAGTAGCATTTCATTTATCATAGAGAAACTGTAGTGGGTGTGACTAAAATAATCATAACATTATATATCAAAAAGATGGAGAACATCTAAATGAATAAATCAACCAAGGTTTTTTATCTAGTTTCAAAAAAACACAATGTTTGCCTCAGCATCTTTATAGATACAACATACTATTAATAAAAAGACAAAACAATCCAATTCCATATGCCACTCCAAACTGCTTTAACTTTCTCATGGACCAAAAACCTTTATGCAAATTTATATAAAGAGAATAGCATTTTGGAGTATTAGAGCCAGTAAATAGTAAATGTGAGAAAACAATCATGCAAAAGTCCATTGGTGGTTTCATACGAATTTCAAAATAATACGCATTATTAGTGAATGCCACAGCTTCTCATTACAAAGTCTCCAAACATCATCAAAGTAAATTCCAAAGATATAAATTAGGAATTAATGCTTTAACATACTTAATTACCGATAATTTGATGATGTTATACCAAAGGAAAGGACCTCTCAGAATGTAACTATAACAAAGTTTATCTGGTAGAAGACAATGATTAAAGACAAGCTGTATTTCTCAGGATCCTCGTTGAAGGCCTGAATGTAGGCCTTGAAAATGGCATCTTCATCCTTACTGCTTGGATAGTCATCCATCAGCTGTGCGTAGACAGTGACACAGCCAAGCAAATATGGCATCATACTTATAAGTCTTTTTGTACCTAATTAGATGATGTTGCACAAGTAGTTCTTGCAAAACATTGCTATAAATGCTTGGAATAGGCCGTTTATATAACTTGAGAAAATTCAACTTTGTCTCAGAAACAGTGGGTGGCACATCTAAATGTAGTAACAATAATTAGCCATGATTAACCATACATATGTCGTTTCAATAATAAAATGTTAATCGTTGCATTTAAAAAAGAAAGAAACGGAAATACTAAGTGGACAGAAAAAATTAGCCATGATCACCCAAAATGATATGATGAATAATGTTATTGAGAAACTATAAACCTTTCAAGAATGAAAAAAGAATATCTCAAAAGAATGGGAAATATAAAGTACTAATACATATGAAGAATCAGGTTATTGATGTAGAGCACGATCTACACCCTGAAAAAAAAAGCATCCCAATTGGTCCTTTCACACAAATCAAACTTGGTTACAGGCATGCAACCTACAATAACTTGGTTATAAGAAAAATCATGAAGTCATTAAGTTTTAGGTGCTGGAAGAGTGGAATTGGCATCTTTGTAGCTACACCAAACAGGAATAGGCAGTACTTAAATTATGCACTATTTGACTAAGACGAGTGAAATGCATAAATAAATATAAATCATAACAGATGCATAAAGCACGAGGAAAATTACTATAGGAAAGCTTTAGAGATCAAGGACAAAAAGAAAGAATCTTTTCATAATTGATCTAATAACCTGATGTGCAATCTTGGGATAATAAAAGGTGTCCAAGGATTGAAGGATAGTCAGGTAGAGTGGCAGGAACACCACCCTAAGGAAACAGTAATAAAATGATAGACGCTGTGAATCTAAAGAAAACTGGAAAGTTATGTATTTTGTTAAATCTACTTGGTTGACCATTCTAGTTTAAAGATAGTTAAAGCAGACAGACTGACATAGAAATGAGGTTAGAAGATACACATGGCTTTTCATAATTGATCTAATACACAGTTGGCGGTTCTGTAAAACCCTTCCTATATGTACTTCAGTTAGCTGCATTTTCTAGTTGGACATCTTATAATTGTTAGTCTATTACACTTTGAGGTGAAACCATGTGCTGCTTGCTTTTGGTAAATAATTGTTGTATTATTGTATTGTTCAACGTTTGTACATGGGCAATCAATTTTTTTGTTCGCAACGTGTTGACTCATGGGTCACCGACAGGCTTGTGATTCATATTTTTACATGTAGGGAAATGAAATCTAGCAGTTTTTGCTCTTTTTGCTGTGGAGCGGGTTCGTCATGGGAAGATCGATGACTATCTGATAAATTATGTCACAAGTTTTAGATAGTTGTCATCTATAAAGTGTCATTGTTAACGATTTTTGTAGTAGTGTTGTCACAAACAATACTAAACTGATCCTTGAGTCATGCAACTTGAAAGCTCCTATATATATATTTTTTTTAGTGTAAAAGAACACATTGTTTTCTCTTTACCATGACATGGTCATAGTATCTTCTTTCTGCTTCTAGAGTCTTGATATTGTGCTAGTAGCCTCAACTATTAGCTATGAATTGACTTTCAAGGTGTAGGTACACAAGTTGTGAATTTATACGGTTCTCATTTGGTCCTTTCCTAGGTAGAAAAAAAACTAGTAATTAGGTTTCAATGTTGTTGCTGGTCTATTTCAGTTTGCATTTTGAGTTGTCACATTTAAAATCTAGTATATTAATGATTGCTCTTTTTCACCACTCCTTGCTACTGTGTTGCTACAGCTCACATGGAGGATCCCGTGTTGTAAGCATCAGCCAGTGCTTGAAATCCAGGTCCAGCATGTGTGCATGCTGATGCAGAGTTCTGTTTGGGCCTAGCCTCGCACATTTAGTTCAATTTGGACCGATCGGTACGACCAGCAAAACCTAGCACAATTTTTTCTGCCAGGCAGGTGGAGACCTGCCCTGCCCTACATCCCTACACAAGGAGCTAAAATGACCGACACTCATTGATTGAACACATATCGCATATCTTCCTAGGGATTTTTATTTATATAAGATCAATGACAATGTCTCTACAATTTTTTTTGCTTCTGCTGTATATATTGCTATATGCATTTGGTGTTTTAAGTGAACTAGTCTAACCATTTATATTTTTGTATTATTGTTAGCTTCCCAATATGATACTATTTGTTGTGTTTGTTCTTGATTTTGTCCTGTTATTTTCTGCTTATTGCTCCTTGGATAATGAGTTAACTTTTGACTCCATTGCAGTTAGTGAGATATTGTAGGTTGAATTGTACTGCAAAGTTCTCATCTACTGCTAAATGCTTAAAGTAATAATCGTTCTTTACAGGTTAAGATGTCAAAGAAGAAGGTAAAGAATATTAATGTTCCAATAGTTGAAGTTTTCTATGGAAGGAGTTCTTTGAAATGTCACTTCAAGATTGTAATGGAAGAGACAAAAGACAAGAAAAATGCCGTGGAGGCATATGTTTATGACATGCGGAACAAGGTAAAGTGTTGCTTATGGACATTTGTAGTATAGGACAGACTTTTGTCTGATTGATACATTTCAGTTCCGCATTCAACTTCATGATAAGTATCAGGATTTTTTAACAGAATCAGAGAGATGGACTAACTGTTAAGTTTAATGAGGTAGAAGATTGGTTGTATGAAGACGATGAGGGTAAAACAGGGTGGTATGATGTCTACTCCCTTTATCCTTTTTTTGCGGAGCTTTAAATGCAATAGTCAATTGGATGATATAATACTCCTTTTATTAGGATGACAAATCTTGCATAGTTTAAATGTGCTTTTACGGATCGGAGTATCGGATCTTTTGGTATCCGAAAACAAATAGTTATTAATAAATTAAATATTTTAAAAAATATTTCATACACTAGGCATAATTTTAAGTATATCTAGTGTTATTTATTAGTAGTTTTGAAATTAAATGAAATAGTAGTTACCCTTACCGACATGCAATAGATAATTTTTCTTCTTTTACAACCTTATTATGCTTTAAACCCTTGTTGATTTGTCTTTTTCGTTCAATTTTCTTTGCCGAATTGACCGGAAAAGCAAGTTTAATATATGATTTTAATTCATGAATCTTATAGTTAATATCTTAGCTAATTGCTCATATTTTGGCTGATTTATCTTCCAATATTTACCTTAATATTCCACTAATTTAGACAAATCTGCAGCGGATAATGTCAAGTTACTCCCAACCGTAATTGTTTCAAACGAAAAATTTACCTCAACTACGGACCAGTACTGGTTTTGGACCAGTACTGGTTTTGAGTGTGCACAATTTGGACCAGTAGCACAAGTTCCAAATTCAATTAGAAACATAATATCAGTTTATGCTATTTTGCCTACATAGTCTAATTTGTACTTAGTATATACCAAACAGGTCCTAAGGCACTCTCTCTCTTTTCTGTTTCTAAAAGCAGCAAAATTTATATTTTTTGATGAAAAATAGTAGCACTTGAATAATTGCAAGCTGACGAGTTCTCTCTAGTAGCATAAATTGTACAGTAATGAACCCCACCTTTAGAAAGAGTGCCTTGCCACTGATAGTGCGGAATAGTTGGACGCACATTAATGTGACAATGATCAACAGGGTTCATGCATAGCATTGTTGGTTCAAAGAGAAGGAAGGATGCCTAGCATTGTTGTCCCAGGAACCCTGTAATCGAAGTCTATTAATATTCGGAACTGGTAGAAATAGGGAGCATAAAAGACATCAAAGTCTATGTTACAGGAAACTGCACATCGAAGTCTATGTTTGTGTCAAGAACATGGTGGTGTGTTAGGGTGTTCAGTCAATAGCTGCATAGTCTCCGCAGTCGATGGCATATTGTCATTCTTGACCAGATATCGTTATATAAATCACTCTAACATATCAATACAATTGAAGTATGATCACAGAGGCTTCCACTTACCATGTGCGAGGTTAAACTCCAAGATTGCTTGTGGGATAAGGAATCAAGTATCGTATATAGAAAACTTTTTATAGGATTGGAATCGATAATGAAATATGCCGAGTGTGTAACGAGATTAAAACAATCTACAACTATAGTTGGCCTGAATTATTCTATATACGATACTTGATTCCTTATCCCACAAGCAATCTTTTTCTAGTTGTGGGATAACGAGATTAAAAGTTTTCTAGTTGGCAAGTGTATAAGAATACAATCTACAACTAAATGATTTAGTAGCCAAAATAAATATAAGAGTTTGCTATGCATATGGTAGGATAAAACAAAACATACAACTTACACTACCACATTGATAAGCGATAAGTTGTGAAACCAAACAGAACTTAACATGAAGAAATAAATTATAAAGTCATCAAGGTTATTGACATACACAAGTAGTGATCAGACATGTAAAATGTGTCACCTTCAATGAGTGCTTCACAAACCTCCTCCTTGGTCACGTTCAGTGCCCTCAACAGAATGGCAATGTTCTGTGACTTCTTCGGATCAAGCACTCTATTCTCTTGGTTCTGGGAAGGCAAGACCAGATGCTTATAATTAGCCTCCTTGGAAGCCACAACATTGTGTTACAACTGAACAGGGTCTCCATCATCTCCTCGTTCACCCTGCAAAATGAATCAAACTCAAACAATCAGAAATTCGAAAAAGGTTCTACTGGAATGAGCTGGACTTCAACTGATCCCACACCATCACCCAATCCGAGCTCGCCCGAACCTTATCCTAGTGGAGAGGCTTCAGCTTGGTCCTAGGGGTCTCCTCGTTCCTCTCAACCGCATTGCTCAGAAGAGCTTCCGGAGCCATCCCACCGGACTTGGGAGTCACGAGAAAGCCAACATCAGGAGGAAGAAAACATTTCATTTCTTCACTTCTCAAAATCAAAGTCCTGTGGAAAACCAAGTTTACAATAAAAGGCTAAAGCTGGAGTAGTTTAATCGGATTAACAATATAATCCTTTGGGATATTACCTCAAATATCTCACACTATTTGGTAACAATTACCGATTTTGACAGTAGTGGAATCATCTTAGCACTTTCCTATCCGAAGTCTTGTGATCTCAACAATGAGACTTGTTGTTTCCTCAACTGCCATGCCTCACATATCCATAAAAATCCAAGTCTTGTGATCTGGACAGTAGTGGAATCCACCAGACAATATTCTGGTCACTGAAATCCATAAAAATGCAGCAGAAAGAACTAAATTCAAGTCCGTAGAATCGAAACCATGTTACAAATTTATTGCTTTTCTAGGCAACATGTTACAAATTCAGAAGAGTAATCTCTGCTAAAGAAAACTTTTTATAGGATTGGAATCGACAATGAAATATGCTGAGTGTGTAACGAGATTAAAACTTACAGCAGCAATGACCCAATGGAACAGAGGAAAAGAAAAACAAAAAATTCAGGCCAACTATAGTGCAGGATATGAATACAACAGCTATACGGGCAAACCCTGAGATGAGTCGGTCCAGGAAACTGGACGACGATTTACAAGGGGTGAAGCTAGTGTAAGAAAAGCAGTTATCTATAAAAAAAAACCTAAATCCATGAACACCCCCAAATTCTTACTAGCCTTAATTTAAACCAACAACTACATTAAATCAATAAAAATGTCAATGACTATTTAATAATAATAACAATAATTTTCTAATTAATGTTATTAACATTAATGGCAGTCATTTAAAATCTTACTAAACTGACAGCAAATAAATTGGGGGTGGTGTCTCTTAGATTTCAATGGGACAGACAACAATGGGCTTATAAGCAAAGGAATGATGGAGAGAGAAACCATTCTCTCCATCAAAATCGAAATAGAAGAAGGAGAGAAGGAAGGAGAAGTAGGGAAGGGAGTTCACCATAGTGCTCCCGTGGCTGGCTCCGAAATGGTGCGTCGGCATGGAGGCAGAGGGGAACGGCTCACTCAGGCGGCGGAAGGCCGGCGCTGGCCACGGGGACGCGCAGAGGAGCGCAAATCAGGCGGCGTAACTGGATACACGGGTCGGCCGGAGCAGATTCAGATGGCTGCTATGACCGGAGGAGCGGGAATCAGGACAGGAGGAGGCGATGGATGGGGTCGCTATGCTCGACGAGGCAGCGGCGGGAGGAAATACTCAGGCAGCGGGCGCCGGTGTTTTGCGAGGGCGTCTGGGATGGGAGGATGGTTGGGCTCAACCGAAGTCTCAGGTGAGGAGATTTCACACTCTCCTCCCCCTCTCTGCTATGTGGTGGTGGTTGTGATGGTTGAGTAATCGGGACCTGCTATGTGGTGGTGGTTGTGATGGTTGAGTAATCGGGAGGGGGTCCGGCTGCAAGGAGCTACGGTGGTGGTAGTTTGAGTTAAGTTTGGCGGCTAGGCCGATTGGCCGAGGTGGTCGGTGGAAATGTTCCAGCGATGGCCGAGGAGAGGGTCGATTTTGTCGGAAAGGAAAGCGTGATTGTGGCCGTGGCGGCTGTAGGAATTAGGTTTTGGAAATATCTGTCTAGGTTTTGGGGGATGTGTGACTATTTATAGGAAAGTAGGAGAAAAATCCTAAAAATGTACATGTAATAGAAATATAGGAAAATAGTGAAAATGCTAACTTGCTAACACTAACCGCTAACCCTACATTATCACCATCTACTGATTAATTAGCACTAAATAATTATTAGTTATAAATTAATTGATTAATTACTAGTTACTACTAATTAACAAATGGGCTAATTACAACTTAGCCAATATTTCTAATGACTTAAATAATACTAATTTATTCACTAATTATTTATATATATATTTAACAATCATTTATTTAGTAATAAATATATTTTGAAATTCATAATTCAAGAAATATTTTCTTCCTATTGAACAATAATTTTAACTTATTGATTTAAAGGAAATGGACAGGAAGATTCCGATAGGATGAAATCGCATAAAATAGTAAACCAATGACCACTAAGGACCGATAACAATTACGGTCGAAAATATTTTCTCAATAATAGAATTGCACGCTTTTCGAGATTCAGAAAAATTCAGAGTTTTTAAAAAAAATATAAAATTTTGAAAATATCCAAGAAATAAATTAACGGAGGTTACAGTCCAACACTAATGAAGGACTGCCATGGGTCTGGCAGTCCTAGATAAAACTCGCTGTCTAACTAAGACTGTCATACCCATGGCAGTCCTTCATTAGTGTTGGGCTGCCAGGGGTCTGGCAGTACTGTCCCAAACTCTCTGTGAAGAGAGTTTGGGTATGAAACTCTCTTCACAGAGAGTTTCATACAGGACTTCCAGCCCCCTGGCAGTCCTTCATTAAGTTAGGACTGCCAGGGTACTGATAGTCCTGTATGAAACTGGACCCTCTTCTCTCTTTTTTCCTTCCTTTTAAGTTTCCCAAAATAACTATTATTTTCTTTGGGTGGAAAATTAGTATTTTATTTTCTTGTTGTTGTGGTAGTGATTTTTTCTGATTCTTAGAGAGGCGGCAATGGAGGAGATGGGTTTGTTGAGCGCTGTGCTGGGTTTTGTTGGATTCGGAGTTGAAATCTTTGTTGGGATTATGATTGGCTATTTTCTCTTCATTTACTTCCAGCCCACTGATGTCAAGGTGCTATTCTAGAAAATTTTGGGAAAAAATTTGGGCTAGGGTTTAGAATTTTATGACCTAGAAATGTGGAGGAGGAGAAGAAAAGAGTATAGGGAGAAAGGGTAGAGGAAGAGGAAGAGAGGAAATGAAATGAAGTTGGTATTTATACCATTCTTTGGGCTAGCCCCAAGTAAAAAAAATTGATGGCAAACTTGTAATATTTTTGAACATTTTTGGGATAGCCCCAAGTAAAATGTGTGGTGCATTTAGAAAAATCCTTGAATTATCTACGAACAAATACAATTGTTAAATGTAAAATTTACAAAATTTGTTCCAAATTGTTGTAAAAAAATAAGGTCACAACATTTAAATATAAAATGTTGTCAAATAATGTCTTTTACAACGTTCTTATTCGAAACATGTAAAAGATCCAACTTTTTACAATATTTTTAGAAAATGTTGTAAATGAAATGTTGTAAAAAGGGTTTTTGGTTGTAGTGACCATAATTTTATGTGGTCTTTCAACACCGTACTGTAGGCGCAGCCTTGTGACAAAATTTTGCAACCATATTCCCTGAATGGATGTCCCACAGCATGTTATAAACCTTGCTGCCATGGTGGAAGAAATTATGAGTGCATGTTTGACACTCATCCAAAGTATATCTCCATTAGTCAGCATAAATTGATGTGGATCTTCTGCTGTGTTGGCATCCAACAAAATCGGAGTCGGAATACCTTATGATCTCTAGAATTATCCGATCTCCTACAAAGAGCATATAATTTCTTGTTCTCTATTAATTACTTAAGTAGTTTGACTGCTACCCAATGATCCATCCATATTTGCTTAAATATCTGTCTAACATCCTAATATGTACGTAATATCCTGACGCGTACATATTTGAGCATACATTAGGCTCCCTACAACTGATCATGAAAAAAAAATATTGTATTTTCTTAATTTTAAGGATAATCTTAGGACACTTGATTGAGATCGAATTTGTCTCCTTTAACGAGAGGTGTCACCTAGTTTGCATTGAATACTTTAACCGATACACAAAACCAGAAAATTATTCATACTCCCACTGAACTTGTGATACACACAATCTTCAACAGTGTTCATCTCAAAACTAATAGAGATAATCACTTGAAGTACCTTTGACGAGAAGCTTGCTTGAGTTCATAAATTGATTTTGTCAATTTGTAAACCATATTCTTTGGGCCTTTCGACACAGTTTTTTTGTTGCACCATATAAACTGTTTCATTAATGTTACCATTGAGAAATGTCGTTTTGACATCCATTTAATGTAATTAAAGATCAAAATGTGCAACATGTGCTATGATTGCTTTAAAAGAGTTTTTCAAAGATACCGAAAAGAAAATTCTTTAAAATCAATCTCAAAATTTTGAGTAAAGTCACTAGCTACAAGACGTACTTTATACCTCTCCACATGACCCTTCAAATCCTTATTGGTTCTAAATGTCCATTTGCAACCAATGGACTACATACCTTTTGGTAATGGGACAAGTTCTTAAACTTTATTGCCTTGCATGGACTTATACTCCTTATTTATTGTATCAATCCACTTTGAGAACTGAAACTTTCCATGGCCTAGCGAAAGTTGATTAGATCATCTTCCAGTAACCACAGTCTTTCTCACGTTCCTAGAAAAATATGACAAATATTATCCGAAATTATATTTCTCCTTTCTCTAGTGGACCATCTTAATATTACCGGTTCTTGAGGTTGTTGAGTTTGTTCCTTAGGAATAATTACCTTATCTTGAATGAGGTGCCGCTATGTTGTCGTTGTTAAGGTATCTCAACAACGACTTATAGAGGTAATTCGACATTGTCTTATTGAGGCTCCGAATTCACTTCTTGATCATGACAGGTATAGAATCCTGCACATCGTCAAAAGTGATAGTAGGAATCGTAATTGATTCCTTCTCAAAGACAATGATCCTGACTTTATTTCTCCCTTAAACTCAACATCCTCAAAAAATATTATACTTCCCGTCTCAAAAAAATTTTAGTGTGGGACCGTATAATTATTAACCCCTCGATTTGTCAGCATAGTCAATGAAGTAGCTGCTTACAATTTAACTTTGGTCTGTATTTCCTTTACACATTAATATAGACATTAAAGTCTATAAAGTCAATTAAATCCAAATCTCATCAGACACAAGTCGTTCAACTCTATTTTTAGAGATGTGACCTAATCGCTTATGTCGTAATGAGGCTAAGTTTTTATTATTGTTAATTTTGTGTTTAGTACCACATGACTCCACTTGTAAGGTTTCATTTAAGCTGCAATAGTTTCAACTGAATATAGGCGATCATAAATCTTAAAGGAACCGTTACCAATAATATTTGGATTTAAAGATAGACTAAACTTATTATTTTCAAATGAACAATGATAACCAGATTTGTCCATTAAGGAAACTGAAACTGAATTTCGTCTAAAAGACGATACAATAAAAGTGTATATCAAATTCAAATAATAATCTGTTTCTAAAAATAACCTAAAATGTCCTATTGCTTTCACTTTTACCGATTTGCCGTCACCCACATAGATGTATCTTTCACCATTAATTGGCTTCGGTAGCTCAGACAACCTTGTCTATAAACATTAATGTGGATAGTAGCACAAGAATCTAACCACCACGTGTTTTTAGGTACTAAATTTAAATTAACCTCAGAACAGACCAAATTTAGAAATATACTTTTCTTTATACGCCATGCCTGGTACTTGGTACATTTCTTTTTTATGTTCTGGCTTGTCACAAAAAAAATAACCCTTAGTTTTATATTGTTGTTTTTTTGAGCTGGATCCTTAGCAGCTTCTGTATTTATTTTCTTTTTTGCCCTTAAAGTTTATCCCATTAAACATGAAAATTAAATTCATATTGGCAGATATTATAGCAATATTAACTGAAAAGAGAACAAAAATAAATAAACAAATATGCTCTAATTAATAACCAAAGAATAAAAGATAGTCAAACAAATTCAAATAATGGTGAACCCCATCTCAAGATACCTAGTACATCATTAATATCAAGTCTTTGGACAGTGATATTAAATGCAAGTGGTACTCTTGGTGTAGTGATCAAACGTTGACAATAAATCATGTCAAATAATAAGCCTATCTTTGGATCGGGTTATTATTCACATGTAAACCGTATAATTGTTACACATTTATCACCACAAGTATGTGTGTAATTCAGCCAAGTATTAACCTTCTTTTGGGCCGGCTAATACCCGCATGAATATACACACAAACATCTGACATCCCTCATAGACTATCTACGCAAGAAAGGTCACTTTGGTGACATCTTGTTTCAATGGGCCTATTTAGAATATTAGACAACTATTGCTAGTCATAAAATGTAACCAAAAATTTGAATGTTGACTAAATTTTTGCATAACTCATTCATGTCCAAATTTTTATGTACATGCATATTTGTAAAATTATTATTTAAATAAAATAATCATTCAGCTCGACACCAAATTATGATTAAACCACAAGATCATGATACAATATATTCAATTTTGAACATACAGTTTAGAGCAAAATATGCTTCACCATGTACTTGAACAACCTGAATTTCAGACCTAAAACTTAACATGACAAGTACTGCATGTAATAGAATAGTCAAGCACTAGAAGGTGAATGAAAAAAAATTACAAGTCGGGAGGCATTTGCTAAATGAAAAGCAAATTAACAAGGATCAACTGTATATTCAGACAAAGCTTTCAAAGAATTTTCTTTGCAAGATACACTTACCTGACTCATCATCCTCATTATACAACATATACAAAATCTATATCTTTTCGTTGACCGAATCTTGTAAACTTGCCAAAAGAAATCTCCTTTGTCAACATAATTTATGTGATAATATACTAAAGACATGCATCCAAAGAAGAACAGAAAGTCAAATGATTGTGATAATGATGAATCTTTAGGAGTTCCAATAATAGTACCCAAGAAAAATATGAATCTTTAAAATCCAAATCTGATCGGTAAATCTTCTTGACTACTTAATTAATAATTAATAAAGATAAAAAAACCAAATAATATTAATTATTAAACCGATCATGATGAAGAACCCCATGAACAACAGCCTTGTCATTGGACAAAGGCTAGGGGTAGCAAACAAAAAATCTCAAGGCAAGTAGAATGAATGGTGGACAAAAAAAAAATTCATAATGATTACTTTAAATAGAATAATCAATAGAAGACCAAATAAAAAAAATTGCAAGTGGCTCATGGATATATTTTTCTTTGTGATTAATAGCAAGCAGTCACAAACTCTTCCAATCCAGAGCAATACAAAGCAAACGAAAATCTTTTGTGATTAAATCCAATCAATTTTGATCACAAAATAATGAAGATGGCTTCAACTACCGCAAGTTGCCCCCATTGATTTCCTAAGTTCCAGTGTAAGCAAATGATTACAATACAAGCAATAAGGTGCAAGGAATCCCTTCCAACATTTGAGTATGCAATAAGGTGCAACGAAAAATTTAGGGTTCCTGAACAACATCAAAAATTGGATTCTAAAACTTTAACCTCATAAATCAAACAGAAAGGCTCTGATACCACTTGTTAGAAATTTATTGTACCATGTCAATTCATGAGATGAAGAACATAAATTAAATTGCGGAAGCGTACCTGAATCCATTTCTATGCTTGATGGATCTTGAAACGGTCGTCCTTTTATGGGTTCGATCTTCCAACTTGCTACGACCCTTAATGACAGAGATGAATCCAAATTCTTTGTCCATCTCTTTCTGTTGATGGGGATGCAGAAGAGAAAAAAGAGAAAACCTCTCTTTTGTGGCCGTATAAGTTGGGGACCATAACCCTAATGAATACATATATTTATATGTTTTGATATTTCTAATTTGGTCCCTCATCAAATTAGATTTATCTCCGGTATCTACAAATTAATTCCATGACAATTATACCCTTAAGCCAATTTTCCAAATAGACCACTTTAATTTGGCTTAATTATTTAGATAGCCCAACACAATTAATTTTACATGTGTGGTCCCTATTATTGAATAATTCCAACATGCGTTCCCTTTCCATTGTCATCCTTTACTGCCATTGTTGATACACAATATTTTAATGCTTATTGTAATTTGTTATGCAGTTAAATGGAGGCTTGAGCTCTATTGTGAACTTTATTGATTATTTGAAGATGCACAGATTTGTGAGATTAAAATTTTCTTCTTTTGTTCATCATGAAAATGAAACAATTGTGAGCTATCAACCGAAACAGCTTTGATGGAATATTGCTTTGTAAAATTTATACATAACTGAATTCAAAACTGTTACCAGCCATATATTGGCTAGTCCAGATCTTGTTGGGACCCGAACTGGCCGACTCTCGCTCTATAATTCTCTTAAAGCGTTGTTCATCTCTAAGGTATTTAACATGACTAGTTTGTATTTTTTCTTTTTCCAATTTTGGAAAGACATATCCCGATTTGGCTAATAATTGAAAGGGTGTCCTTAAATTCAATTACGTTCACTTAGAATATCCTTTTCTACGATGATGCCTAACCCAAATTAGACCAGTGCATATAAAGTGAAATAAAAAACTGGTGCATATAAATTTGAAAGAAACTGCAGTATAGCTATAAAATTGAAAAATAAAAACAGTTCATATAAAATTGAAAAAAATTGTGTTTCTCACCCTCTGTGATTTGGTTTTTTTATTTGCAATCGTTTTTTTCGAGTCCACATCTTGAAGCTGTGCGAGTCTCTCTGGAAAAAAAAATTAATATTAAAAAAGAATTATAATACTTTATATACAAAATTAGTAGTAGAAGTAATCAGATTTACCAAAAAATCCATTCTCCACCATGGAATAGACCATTCTCTCACTGGAAAAGAACATAAACAATAAACGAGCAAAATTTACAAAGAAATTCATATGATGAAAAACAATATAAAGAATATTATACCATGATTTCTTGAAGAGACTCTTCCAACTCTCAAATATGATGTGAACTAGATCGATCTCTAGACTATAAAAAAAATTGAATTAGAACGTATTGAAGTAAACTACTATGTATTAGATCTAGAAGTTTCATATTGTCAGTCGATCTATGAAAGATCGAGGGAGGAAAATTAAATAGCTTCGTATTGAAATCTATAGATCTACTTACTAACCAGAAATTCTATAGTAATTTTAGTAGAGCCGAAAAAGCGATCATCATGACCTCCACGACCATCCTCACCTTCATTGAATTTCTCTTCTGTAACTTCATGGCCAAGAAAGAAATGAGATAGAGAGAGAGAGATAAAGAGTGTGTGTTATGCGTTTCGTTAAGAAAAAAAATGGAGGGAGAGGCGAGCGGGCTTATATAAAGGTGAAAAGAAGTTGGGTATTATTAGGGTGAGTTTAGGGGTACTCTACTGCTATAAAAAAGTTCACTATACCATATGTACTTTTGGTTTGGGCTTGGATTTGGGAAAGAAGAGTGGGCTTTCTTCTGTAACTCAACCTGTGCAACAATAGCAACCAAGTTAAGTAATCAAAATAACCAAGTTTAGTCTAATTGGGTCAATAGTGTAATCCCTATTTCGGTCAGTAGTATAATCCCTATTTTAACTAATTGGTCATGACTAATGAGCCTAGTCTAATAAGTTAGTCTATGAGTCATATCATGCTAATTATCGGGCTCTAGTTTAGTGTTTAGGCTAACCGGTACACTAACACAAGTCTGACAACTAGGCTACCACTAACCGCATCAACTAACACAATAAAAACAATAAATACACACAATATTTCTTAAATAAATATTCACATACAATATAATTAGGAAATGACAAAATTATCCCTATTTTAGAAAAGTGGTAGTGACAACTATAGCTGCATTAGACCGCGATCCTTCCAAGGCGGGTAGCGAGCCCTTTTTCAAAGTTCCCGAATCACCTGTGCCGGTTAAGCCAGCACTGTTATCCATATTCGTCGTAGGTAGAATCGATTTCTTTGCCTAGGTAACCGTTCGAGGAACTAAATCCCTTGTGCATAAGTTGTCGATGGTCGTTCTAGACTAAACTAGTTACTCAAGCATGGTCTACTAGTTGATAAGAGCATTAACCATTTCCAGTGTGTTTCGTATATTTGTTCCAACATTCATTCATTGATTCAATTCTTGCTTAACACAGTTCTATAGCATGTATCACAAAGTAAGCATATAACAGTTCATGATATGACAGTTCAATAACAGTTATATACAAGTAAAAATGTAACAGTTATATGATTCATTATTATATGAAGTAAGCATTTAAATATTATGTCCATGCATCAACATCGAACATTTCATTTTTATCGGTATCACTGATTAATTAGAGAGCAAGAGGGTCAAGAAAAGAAAGGTTAAGCCACTTACTGTTGATTGAAAAGAGCAAGAGAAAGAGGTCGTCTACTATAAGTGTCGTCTACGGGATCACCTGTAATCGCAAAAGATCAATACTCCATCACTTTGTCCTAAGATTCGATATGAAATACGAAGTTCAAAGAACGCAAACAATGAAATCCATCGAAAACATTATCGAAAATCCATTCAAGAAAACCAACACAAAAAAGGCAAATGCGATATAAAAAACAAAGCAGGAGGAGGTCTCTCCCGATTCTACTGCAGAGCCCATTGTCTTGTATTCCGAAACTGACACATGTGCAGAGATAGAGGGCCGCAGACGCACTTCAAATTACCGAGTGCGACTCTCCATTGTAGGTAAGAACGATCCAGCAGACTTGCCCAGTTTATCGAACTATGTTGCGTGCTGCCGCACCGTCATATTCTCTTGCTTTAACTGCATAAATTCATTCTCATTTTCTTGTCGAACAGCTGCAGGTAGGTACTCGATCTCGATCGCCTGTCGGAAGGTGGCCCAAGAGATTGCCGCTGTCTCATCGTCCCGTCGGATCGCTCGCTTTGTACGGCCCACCAGTCGTGCGCGTTCAATCAGAGTAGAAGCTGAGCACATGCAACTTTCTTGGACTCATCCACGCCTAAAAGCTCGAACCGGTATATATGTCCGGAAGACTTCCAATACTTAGGAATCCCCGAGTATGCACAGTTTTCTATTGCTAGTCCACTTTTCTATTTCTCTCGAAGACCGCTGTTCTGGAAGAGAAGAATTTGAGTCTTCTTGTTTTATGAATATGGGAAGAGGTTACGAAATACCTAAACACCTATATATAGTTGCAGGTGAAAATTGATTAGGGTTTGGTTAAAGGTTTGATTTGGATGAAGGGGATATGCATGGAGTGTTTGAATCTATCTTGAGGAGATTTGATTTTTGCTTGAGAAGTTATTGAATTGGGGTTTAAACCAAACGCAGGAGGGGGTCGGCTATCAACAGGAATTTGAATTCCTCTTTTGCACCGAGGCCCCTTGGGAAAGTCGGTTTTGGAAAAGACCAATTTAACCATTTAACCTATCCAAAAAATACTAGTGTGATTACATATATACATGCATAGCTCAATACTTTAGGGTTTTCTTGGCTAATATATATATATATATATATATATATATATATATATATATATATATATATATATATATATATATATATATATATATATCTGTTTAAGGACAAGTAGTAACAATGGTGATAATACTAACAAGGGTATTTATAAAGAAACAGATTGGTTCAAGGGCTCACAATAGTAGGAATATACCTCATGCCTCGAAAAGATAAGGGTAACGCTCGCGCATCTCGCTCTCTCTCTCCCAAGTGGATTCACCGAGAGAATGGTGCCTCCAAGCGACACGCACCAACGGAATAGTCTGGTTGCGTAGCACCTTCTTCCTGCGATCCAAGATCTCCACAGGCTGCTCCTGGTAACTAAGGCTCGGTCCTACCTCAATTTCCAAGTGGTCTAGTACGTGGCTGGGGTCTGCCACGTACCGTCTCAACTGGGACACGTGGAATACGTCGTGCACTCCCTCCAATATGGGTGGTAATGCCAAACGATATGCCACTGCTCCGACCTTCTCAAGGATGTCAAACGGCCCGATGTATCTCGGACTGAGCTTCCTGTCTCCTCCAAAATGTATCGTGCCACGTGTCGGAGATATCTTCAAGAAAACCATATCTCCAACCTAAATTTATGCAAAATGTTACGACATATTCCATTCATTATTAACAATCCAATACTAAGGTAAACAATACCTCAAACTCTAACGGTCTTCGGTGACTGTCGGCCCAGTGCTTCTTCCTGTCCTGAGCTACTCGAAGTCGCTCTCTAATCTGCTTTACCTTTTCCGTAACATCTACTACCATCTCGAGACCCAACAGTGTCCTCTCGCCCACGTCATCCCAAGATAGTGGGGTGCGACATCTCCATCCATACAGAGCCTCGAAAGGGGATATCTCGATACTAAAGGTGAAGGTGATCCTCCCACGAGACACCAAAATCTAGTACACACGTCCGTAGCATATCTTCGAGCGTCTGAATGGTCCGCTCTGACTGTCCATCCGTCTGTGGATGATAGGCTGTGCTGAACTTGAGCGATGTACCAAAGCTAGCATGCAGACTCCTCCAAATGTGAGACATGAACCTGCTATCGTGGTCGAAGATGATACTCATTGAATGCCATGCAACCTGACGATCTGCTTCACATATAACTCTGCCAAGCTCTCCGTGGATAGTCCCACTTTGAATGGTATAAAGTGGGCCGATTTGGTCAACCTATCAATGATGACCCAAATCGCATCCTTCCCTCCTAGCGAACGTGGAAGACCGAAAACAAAATCCATAGTGATATGTTCACACTTCCACTCGGGAATCGACAATGGATGAAGTAAACCTCCGGGTCTCTGACTCTCGGCTTTGACCAGCTGACACACAAGGCATCTAGAAACGAAGTAGGCCACCTCTCGCTTCATGCCGTACCACCATACGTGGGCTCTCATATCCTTGTACATCTTGTTGGCTCCTAGATGCAAGGAATACTGAGAACGGTACGCCTCCTGCATGACCTCCTCTCACAGCTCTCCACTAGGTACACATAATCTCGTCCGGTGCCTCAACGAGCCATCCTCTACAATGGTGAAATCCTCGAGCAAATCGGCCTGCACCATTGCTATGATACCCTTCAGCTGCTCGTCCTGGTGCTGTGCCTCTCGTATCATGTCCATCAGTCCAGACTGAATTTGCATGCCCATCATCTGCATCTCGACTCCGGGAATGACGACCTCAATGCCTAAGCTCTCCAAGTCTGCTAACAAGTGTCGGTCTCTCGTCAAAAACATAGCCACGGGATACCGACTTAAGGCATCCGTAACTACGTTCGCCTTTTCCGGATGGTACTGCAATGAGATGTCAAAATCCGTCATCAATTCCAGCCATATGTGTTGCTTCATATTCAGCTCCTTCTGTGTAAAAACGTACTTTAAGCTTTTGTGGTCGGTGAATATTTCCACACGCTCTCCGTACAAGTAGTGTTTCCATAACTTCAGGGCGAATATGACTACTGCCAACTCTAGATCGTGGGTGGGATAATTCTTCTCATGTGGTCGTAGCTGTCTGGATGCATATGCTATCACCTTATTGTTCTGCTCTAGAACACACTCCATGTAACCCCTATTTTCAAA
Organism: Iris pallida; assembly: GCA_029216955.1. NCBI lineage: Eukaryota > Viridiplantae > Streptophyta > Magnoliopsida > Asparagales > Iridaceae > Iris > Iris pallida. Next base: position 10,048,046 of record JANAVB010038419.1, read on the forward strand.
AAATTTAATAAATGAAAACAATTCCAAATTTGCCCCAAATTGATTCCATTAGGTTCTAAATATTTTTCTATTAATTTTAGAATTTTTTTGCGATTTATTTGGAGTCGTTTGGACGTCATTTGATTTTTTTTAATTAAATAACTGCTACCGTAAAAGCTGTATTTCTCCCCATTTTGGCAAAATGGTAAAAATCTAATCCTAGGGTCAAGTTAGTAATTAACCATGGTTCGTTGCCCTAATTTTATTTTTCTATAAATAGGCACACACCCCAATGTAAAAATCCTAATTTCAAAATCAATTTTAAATTGAATCCTCAAATTAAATAATTTTTTAATTCTCCCTGTTACTGTTGCTATTTCTGAACGCCGACGAGCTCGCCGCCGGCCACGTCCCGTTCTCCCCAACCCAGCAACGTCGACCCCCGCTGACGACACCAACGTGTCGAGAACGGCAAGGCCGACCCGAAGAACACACCCGCCGCCGTCGCCGACGATCGCAGCGCCGCCGCCGAGCCCGCCCGACCATTCGCGTGAGTCACCATCCCCATTCCTTCATCAAATTCTTATTTTCTTGACACCATCGAGTTCGTCTCGACGAGATGAATCGATCGCCCCTATTTTTGACTCATCCCGACACACGGATACGTAGAAAACTCTAACCCTAATTTGGACACGGCGGACACGGACGCAATTTCGTGTCATGGTGACATTCTGTGGACACCAACGTGTCGAGAATGACACGACGATCACAACAGTATGTATATATATATAGATAGATATCTAGATAACTAGATATATATATATAGAGATAGATATATATAGATAGATATATATATAGATAGATATATATATATAGAGGAGAGAAGTAGAGGATTAGAAGAAGAAGAAGTAGCAGCTGCAGCAGCAGTATACAGCAGTGCAGCAGCAGCTTATAGCAGTAGCAGCAGCCGTATTTACAGTGGCAGCAGCAGCAGCAAATGCGCAGTAGCAGCAGCAGCAATAGCCTAGCAGGAGCAGCAGTAGCTCCTATATACCCCCCCTTTAAACCCTAATAACCCCCCCACATGTATATATGTATGTATATAATATATATATATATATATATATATATATATATATATATATATATATATATATATATATATATATATATATATGTCACGACCCGCACCCTAGAGTAAGGGCACGAGAACGTAACAACGCCCAGCCTACGCCGCAGTGTCGGCGGTAGAACGCTGTCCTAGGTCTCATGCATCTAACAGTATAAGGCTAAGCAGTTTATACTCCCCGAATGGGGGTGACATAGCAGAATGTAAACTCAATCACATCTAAGGTAGAGCATAATGGAAGATAGATAAAACATAAAATCCAAAAGAGATACAGCAGATAGAAGTCTAAGTGTCTAAGATACACAACCCAGAAATACATCTCAAAGCTCAAATACAGTAATCCATAAATACAACTCAAGACAACTGAAAATAAACTATGAGCAAAACC